>MU187641.1:36235-71558 GCA_016904865.1 Pissodes strobi | reverse complement strand
ACATATTATTATTGCTACATTTAAAATCGGTGCAGCTATTAGCGCACGCATACCTAGTTGTAATTAGCTTAGTTAACATCAAAGTGATCACTTCGGTTATTAGTATTTAGTGCATGTAGTTGTAAGGCATACAGAACAGAATATTAACAGCAGAATTGGTCTACGTACAATCACCATATTGTACATATTAGTAGTTAAATTTAATAGTCATTTGACATTCTTTTGTCTTTAACTCACAACATCTCCATTTAACGTGCCATTTTACTCCAGATAGATTGTTGCTGTGTTTTCAAAAAAAGAACCTTTTAGCAAATATATTGTTCCTTAAATTTTAGATTGTGTTTTCTTGTTAACTCAAGTTAATTGATTAATTATTGATTTAATAAGCCAGCCTATATTCTCGTTTTCTTGTTAGTTTGAAATTAAGTACCTTTTGATTTATTAAGCCGGCCTAGCCACCCTGCACAACACCAGAAGAGCTTTTTCAGTTTAGTTGGATATAACTGGTGGCGCTCTAACGACTCCACTACTGGGGCCGGGCAATTGTAACACCACTCTCCGGGGCTAGGTTTTCTTTTTAATTGAAAAAAAACCTTTACTTTCATTTTAACTTCAATCAGAAAAACTTGTTGCAAATTTGGCGCCCAACGTGGGGCCAATTTTTTTTTGAGAGACCTTTTCTTTATAAAATTGCTAATTTATGTCCTGTATGCCTTATTAGATTTATTCACGAGGCGAAGTAGATTTAATAGTGGGTTTTATTACTTATATTAGGAAAATCTTTAAAACTGCTTAAAAACTACAACGTCACAAACTAGAACGGAATAAAACCAAACAGCCCGCAAGTTCTTCATAAATTTGAATAGTTTTAAAGCTAATTGAGACTAAACCATTTTAAACCACAATAAGAAAAATAAACTTTTAAGATTAATTAATCTCATTTGATAATCTTATTAGATGCTTTAGAACAAGTACTAAATGCTAAATAGTTTTTAAGTTCTGGCAGTATACCTACAAGGTAACTTTAAAACCTTTATCTTTTTATTTACCACAATAAAACCGTTTTAAACCTCAAATAAACGGAAAATGTGTTTATGGTGCTACTTGGGTTGTTCTCAGTTAATGAATGCAATTATTCGTACATTGCTCCTTTCCATAGTTTACTTACTATCTATGTTGAATATGCATCTAGAGGATCTTGGTCGTTTCTAAAAATGAGTAACTCATATAATTGCCTCTTTATTATATGCCTCGTCGTTTTTCTTGTATGTATATGTGAAGCCTCTGCAAGTTACTCATTTATATTCAATGTGATTTAAAGTTATGTACTTTTATACTCGCTTGAACACTTCATATTATCTTCAATGAAAAACATCTGAGGTGTAGCTAGCTAGGTGCCAAACTACATCTAGAATTTCGGAGCAGTTTGATCAGCTTCAACTGTTATCCAAAGCCTTGAAAGGTAGCTGAAACGTTTCTGTTGAACCTTGAATTAGAAGCTATGGGAGCACGTGTTATTGAAGCTTGTGTTAAAAGCAAAATGCAGCATGATACGTAGCCGTTTTTTTCATTTGTTATTGTCTCAGAACCACAGACGATTGATCAATGGTTTGGGTTTTTGAAGTATATAATATAATTACCAAATCGACTAAAACTGAAATTTAGAGTATTAACTGAAAGAAAACATTAGTATTTTGATATTAGAGGAAAATCAGGTTTATGGATTAATATATATTTAAGACACAAAAGTAATTTTTTTTCTATTTGCAGATAAGTTCAACGTGATCCTTTTAACAATCAATAAAAGTTTTTTTAATAAGAAAATTACCTCACAGGAGAGAAAATCAAACTTTAAATACTAACTTTGTGCTCAGAAGATTTTCAGCCTCGTCAGGAGTCATAGCATCGGCTTCGGAAACCTGTTTAACTTCCTTTTCTTGTTCCGTATCGCTAGAATCAGCAAATTCAACATCATTAGAGTCCAGAATATTAGCTTCCGACCTTCGGTTCTCGGGACTCCGTGCGGTTTTTTCAATCTGAAAAACGCCAATACGTAGTAATATTGTCAACGAAAAATTATATTTCAATTATAAACAAATTTCTCTGGCCTTATCAAAAACTTAATACTAGCATCTTCTTTTACAGAATAAAACTCAGTCCAGACGTCCTAGGCCAGTATTATTGCAAAGATTTATTTATTTATGACAACAACTAGTAAAAAATGAAGGTAACAAAGGTATAAATTATAATATATAGCAAAAATATATTCTCTGATTAATATCCATCAGAATCTTGACCCCAAAACGCTGTAGCTCTCGCAATAAGATTTCAGAGTTGGGAATAACGCTCCGCAAAATTGTTCATTTATCGTAGTACGAATAGGTTTTAAATATTCGTTTTTGGCATGGTTATAGTGTTGGAAATAATACAGTTGTTGTGCTAAGTGAAAAACTCATCCATCCTCGGCCGGGTATGAAATAAGTCATTACCCTGGTGAACTGCACATGGTGCTTGGATTCCATTAGCAGAAACAGGCTGGGATTGGTTGCGATGGATGTAAAAAAGAATTCCATGCCATCTGTGTGGCGAAAGGTACCGACATTATCAGCCTGCTGAAACCAATACCGGGGCTGTGCTGGAAGTGTTCTGACTACAACAAGAACTGCATCTTGGTTAATCATGCTGGGATCCATGATCTAATCGAAACTAAACTGAATGAGGCATTATGTTCGTTAAAGGATGAAATTAAATCCATTAAATCAAATCTGGCTAAGCTATCGGAACCTGAACCTATTGCAAATCATCCGACATACGCAGAAGCCACAAAGGATAAATCTAAACCTGCCATACTGATTTATCCTAAAAATAACAGCCAGCCGGCAATTCTTACCAAGGCAAATATTCTGCGGAATGTCAATCCCTCTGATGAAAATGTTCAGCTAGAAAAGGTCAGAACGGTGAAAGATGGTGGAATTCTAATTGGCTGTAGAAGCAAAGCGGACAATAATAAACTGAGGTGCAGGATAAGATGTCCGATACATACGAAATAAGAGAGGTTGGAGCAATTCTACCCAAACTCCGAGTGGTTGGTATGACCCGAAATATTTCCCCTGAAGATCTTTGGAGTCAACTTATCTCAGGCAATCAAACCATATTCTCAGAAGACTCAGAGTGTAGAGTTATGAAAGTGCTTCCTACCAGGAAAAATCCTTCTGTATTTCAGGCAATTTTAAAGGTAGATAAGACGGTATATCATAAGGTAATTAAATCAGGTAATTTATTTGTGGCGTATGATAGTTGTATTGTGTATGATGCAATTGATGTATATCGCTGTTTAAGTGCAACGAATTTGATCACTCCTCTCAAAGATGCATAAATCCTCTATCTTGTCCTGTATGTGGTGAGGATCATGATATCTCAAATTGCAAGTCCAAGACGAAAAAATGCTCAAATTGTCTTAAATTAAATAAAAATGTTCTGTAACGTTATAAGTATATACCGTGTATATCGACAGGATATTATAACTATTAAATATTATTATAACACCGTTTATAATCTGCATACTATTGCACACCATAGCAATACACGCTGACCTGATTAGAGTTCATAGTTGGTAATGTAATGTAACTGGGTATCATCATTGATCATTAATATTTTAGATATCAATACTGTAACACTGTTCTTGATATAATCAATATATAGAGTTGAGTAACTCCTGTCTATTATTGAGGCTTCGGATGACGAACCAGACTCAACTGTTAACTCAAGGGGATATAAAATAGCACCCCTTGCTTGAGTCTTTACATGGCGACACTGCCAGTACATCACAAAGAAAGTAGGCCTTGCCTGGTAGGCAAATAATCTACGGAGGTTCAGTTCATTCAGAGGCAAAATGGCATTAAGAAAAAAAAGAAAAAAGAAGAAATTTCTCTTTTTGGTTTTGGTACAGGAAGATATATAAGTGAGAATGGAAGAATGGAAGTTAGTTACGGACAATTGAACATTGGAAAAGTAGAATGTGAAGGTGAAAAACAATAATAATGACAAAAGTAAAATAGAACTGTGCACAGGTATTTATACACTATAAGATTAATGTTAAAATGGGCAAGCTAGTTATATATTTTTCTTTGTATATCGGCGTAGTTTTTTGTATTACAATTATTATATTATTATATTATATGCACATGTAGATTTTCCTAGCAGGCACCATCGTTCTATTTTAAAATATAGTATATAAATATATTAATTAATCACAATCAATCAAATAACTGCAGTAAAAGTATCATTTTGTCGAATCAAATTGGCACGGCACTATAGCGGATTATGTTAAAAGATCATTAATGAAAAAAATCTGGAAATTAGTGGACAAGGCGTATTTAAGTAGATGCACAAATATGCACAAATTATAATTTACCTAAAATTCTAAAGAGCGGCAAAACCGCATTGCTTCGGCTAACAATCAAATATAGTCAATCTCAAAAGATTTTTCTATTTCCTCCAGTGATGGGAAAAATAAATAAGTGCCAGTAACAATCTATACGTAATCGAGAAGTATACTTAAATAAAGAAGCTAATACAACAACATAACACTAGCGAAAGTTAATTAAATAAGATGTCTTGCAAATTTGTACATTTCGATGCGTAATGACGTAAACTAATTTCAATATCGCAGCATATAAATTAAATAAATCATAAGTTGTGAAATATATAGTAAAAAGAAAGGTAGTTTTAAATTCTTTTAAATATCCATAATGTTGAAGTAAAATAATCAGAATTTCGTAATTCTATATTCTAGAAACAAAGGTTCAACAAAACAAGATTATTACCTTATAGTTGCGAAGGTGGCAAATTACGTACAGAGTGCAAATTTCGGTATATGCCAGCATATACATATAAATAATAAATGTTAACAATGACGCGGCGTATAAAGCGAATATCGGAAAAATACTAGAGTAGCAAAACTCCTGAAATCGGAATCGAATTGAATTAAATGCTAGCTGTATATTATTTAATTACCGATAGGATGGAATATGATTATTTCCCATATAAATGAAATAACTTCTATATATTATCATATCATTAAAGCATATAATATAAGCATTATCAAATACAAGTACCTAAAGCTAAAAATTTGAAGAATATTAATTCGGCTGATAAGCTACATGCAATATTGTTTAAATATTGTAGTTCGTTGTTGTTGCTATTTTCAACGGGTTGCATTAAATTTCACCGTACACGTTATATTTCTGTACGGGGTTATTACATTGAAATTGCAGTGCCTAGCTTATTCAATTAATATGTCATATTTTATAGGTAAAATAAGCCTTAGATTATAACAAGGTATTTTTGTGGCAAATAGTAATAGAGAGAATGTGAAAAATGGTATACAGATATGTCAAGAAATAATGCCAATTTCAACATCAGGTGCGACTTGTTAAAAAGCAAAAATTTTAAAAGACCTACCAATAATTGATTATTATCTCAATTACATACGCATTCAAATAATAAATAATAATAAAATAAAAGAAAAAAATTTATTTTTTTGGTAGTAAAAGGTCAAAGGTATCCCGTCCTTTTGAAAATATATTTTGAAAATATTAAAGAGAGTATCATTAAAATAACGAAGTCAGTGTTCATTCATTAACATCCAGAAATTCATTTGTTTATTTTGACAGTTGTTCTAGGCTGATAATAAAACTTTTATGTTTTAATTTAAATAATATTCTCTTATTAGACTCTTAGATAGCAATTTACGTACAAAATAATTGTTTCACTCAAACATATTGGGATGCTCTTGGTGTAAAAAATAAATTCATAATGAGACATATTTAAGTTAAGTTTCCTGAAGCCGTTTTGAAATGATCTGGTCAGTTTATCACGATCAATTTCATCAATTTTAAAATGGAACAAACAAATAGTGGTATATCTTATTCTGGTATGTCTGTTAGTTATTATTATGATGAAATTAAAAGCAATAAAGGAATACAAGATGATATTCGAGATCTGTTGATTAAGTTTGATTCCTCAATACTCAAATACTACTTAAGAAATTGTTAAATTATTTCTAAATATAAATTGTATATTCTAATATGGTAAACATAACATCCACTTGGACATTTATTTTGATTGCTTGCAAATGTTTTAAACTAAGCGCAACAAGCATAATAATAATATATTGGAGACTTACTTATTTTCGCATAGTAAAATAAGGTAATGAGAGAATCAAGTGACCAACCGGAAAAAGGAAAAATCGTTATTATCTAGATTTCGCAGATTAAATTTTAACATCATAAATAACGCAATTTAATAATGAATGAAAAATTTTATGGATTTGGAAAATAATGAGATATTATTAGCTAATTAATAAATCGATCAAAACGACAATTGGAAAGCAAATTTAGCTAGTATTAGGACATATAATTTTATACGTAAAATACGGCTGATATAGTTTGTTCTTTGCAATAGATAATTTTATTGCACTTCTTGATACAACTAGCTTTGACGAGTGTGAAATTCTGAGTATCATACCAGCATTTATTCTAAGAGACTGCTCGTGCATATTGGCACGACCGTTGACCATCTTGTTTAATTGTTGCTTGAAATAAGGTTCATTTCCACAGGTATGGAAGTCATCAAAGGTGTGTCCTATATTTAAAAGTGGAAAACGATCAGAGATAGAATGTTACAGACAAATCTCCATCATATGTAACTTTTGTAAAGTTTTTGAAATATTACTGGAGCAAAGGATATATAATCATGTTAAAAATTCCATAACATCTCGACAGCATGTTTTCATGAAGGGCCGCTCAACGGTATCCAATCTATGTGTGATCACCCAGGAAATTGCGGAAAACATCGACAATAGATTCCAAGCGGATGTCATATACACAGACCTTACAAAGACATTTGGTCGATTGGATCATGGCGTGTTATTGCAAAAACTATTAGATTTTGGACTGTCTGACAGGCTTGTCACTTTAATTCAGTCGTACCTCACTAATCGGACTCAGTATGTGCAGTTGAATGGATTTAGATCTGTAGAATATCTGGCCACGTCTGGTGTTCCTTAGGGTTCAAATTTGGGTCCCTTGCTAGTCAACATGTATATGAATGACATCGCTGATGTCATAGATGTCAATTTTCTTCTATATGCGGACAACTTAAAAATCTATACCGCAGTAGAGGACTCTGAAGACTGTGATAGGCTCGCAGCAAATCTTTCACTCATCGTTGACTGGTGTACAGCAAACAACTTGCAGCTGAATGTCGCAAAATGTAAGGTACTCTCATTTTCACTGAAAAAAGATCTTATTATGCATAGATCATATACAAGGACTTTCTCTTGAGAGGCCCCAAACGTTTACCGATCTTGGAGTCACATTCGACTTCTCATTTTCTTTCCATTTCCACCTAGACAAAGTTATTGATTCTGCTAACCGCATATATGGGTTTATTACTAGAATCAGTTGCGATTTTAGCGAAGTCAAGACTTTTAGGACTCTCTACAATGCATTTATCAAGTCTAAGCTGGAGTATGCCTCGGCTGTCTGGAGCCCGTTCTATCAGGTACATATTGACAGGTTGGAATACGTGCAGAGACGTTTTCTTAAATACCTGAGATATAGAGTGGATGAAGCGTACCCCTCAATCGGGATATGTCAAGATAGTTTGCTCTCAAGGCGCGGGTTTCCTTGTCTCATTGTGAGCATAAGATCATTACCAACAGTATACAGTGTCCAGATTTGTTGTATAGATTAAATTTCAATATTCCGCGCATGGCCTCCAGATGTATCGACTCATTCTACCTCAGTACTGCTCATACTAATATTATGAAGAAATCGCCTTTACATAGTATGTGCAAAGGATACAATAATATTAGTTGTTATGTAGACACATATAGTCTGAATTTCCTGTTCTGTAATTGGGTATACACCTGTAGAACAGTGTACTTCAATAAATAAATAAATAAATAAAATAAAGGCGTATTAACAGCCGTAATATTCTCTAAGTATTCCCCTGGGGGAAGATTATATGAAGTAAAACAATACAACGTAGGAAATTCGAATATGTTGGGAATCTAAAGCAACACCAGGAAAAATATGAATTACTCCATATCATTATACAGAACAAGGCGGCCTCAAGGACACCTTAAAAACGGATTTTGCTGGTAAAAAAAAACTTGATTATGGTTTGGCCAACCCATTTTACATCATGAAAGTCAACATGATCGCCAACGACTTGTTTTCCTCACGTTTGATACTTATTCCACTATAGGGCGACGTGGAATATTAATATATGACCTAGTTTGTATGTTTAATGTATATTAAGCCACTTATATTTCAAATACCTGTATAGTATAGGTAGTATATTGTAAACAGTTACCTGCAAAACTTCTCTACTAATAATGAAAGGCTCAGGTCTCAAGTTATCCCCTTCACTATTTTCTCGCTCCTTATTAATAAAATGTTGACAATTCTTGTCGAAGCTTTCTTGGCTCTCCAACTCGGATAATACCGAATTTATCACGGGAGGTTGACTATGGTACATCACGTCAGAGTCTATTGATTTTTGCGCCGGTATTACGGTCACTTGCGAGGCGTCTGAATCGGTGGAGGTTACCGATTTCTGGTGGAACATGCTAGGAGATCGGTAAGGAACTGCGTAGTCTGCGTCCGAGTCGGTCGGAGACACCGATTTGTCGAAGCTTATGGTTTTTCTTTCAGGCATCTGCAGAGGAAAGATGTGCTTAACAAAGGAAGAATATACAATAAAAGTACACTATATCGCTCATTCACTGCAAAAATTGCAACTTTTGACTTATTGGCACATTAAAGATCGTCAGCAAAAGCCCTATTATCTAGTATAATGTTAGATCTGAGCTTTCCGTAATTACCGCCAGATGTTGCATAAGTTGGTACCAAAAGTTTGCTTCTCATCTAATAACAATAGATAATTCAGGTTTTCTTAGATGAATTTGCTACCTACTAGTTCAGTAAAATGGTACTTTCAAGTGGAAAGTTTTGGTGTAATTGTTTTTAGTAGTTTATTTCATGTTTTTTTGGGGTGCTGAACATGATTCTGAAGTTGTCCAACAAAAATTTTCCCCGCAAATATGAGAAATCATCAAAAAACCGCTAAAAATAATGTTTTTTAGTGGTTTTCACCTTATAACTGGCAAAGCAAGCTACTTACGAAAAAAGTGGTCCTGTAGTAAAATAAGGAGGAGAAAATTACCTACAATTTATCTCTTCTGACATTGTTTTGTACATCGCATGGTTTCCTTGCAAAAGGGTGTTGAAACATCGAGGAACTTCAGTAATTTTTAGAAAATAACAAAAAACACCATTAATTTATACTTTTTATTTCATGTAGGTAAATATTATGTTATAGGCAAATAAAAGGCATGTATTTCTATACAATTTATATGTATTTATGTATACGAGCCCTCTTAGACACGGCTTCCATGATTTCTCCAAGGCGGCCTTCCAGTTCTTATACGCCTGAAACAAATAATCATTGACTTAATTCCAAATGTTTGCAATTTATTGAATAAATATGAAAGCAATACCTATTAAGAATTTCTGTCCAATTTATATGTATGTACTTATACGAGTCATCTTAGGCACGGATTCCATACTTTCTTCCAGTTCTTGTATGCCTGAAACAAATAAAGTGACTTAATTCCAAATACTTGACAATTTATTGAATACATATGAAAGCAGTAAGTCAAGTACCTATTTAGAAACATATTTTGAACACATAGTAAGTTACCTTCAAGTGATTCAGGGAAATCCGGATCATCCTCTGCTTCTTCCATTTTCATTTTCAACGGGCATGTTATTACAGCTGTTCTCGTAGTTCAGGCACATATTAGAACAGTTAAGACCTGCCTTTTTGCATCCACAGTTGGTCTAAAAGGTCTTCATGCATTTGCAAGAAATAGGTTTTAAAACTGCTTCTGGTGCTGGTGGCTGTAGCGTTGGTACTGGCTGCAGACCCCCTTTGGTTTTCTTCCATCCCCATTGCTCAGGATCTTATTTATTACCAAGCCATTGTTGTACTTGAAAGTATACTCTCAAAGAATGTTGCTGTGCTGTAGCCTCGTTGGGAGGTAGGGACGCCAAATGGAATGTTGTTCTGTATGCAGACCTAAGCTAGCATTTATACCTCAGGACGTGCCTTCCTTGTCAGTCAATTTGTACAATGCAGTAAAAAAGGTAAGGCCAGCATTAGTAACAGTGTCAGCATGTGCCGTAGGATCTTTAAAAATTTTAATGGTCTTGGTTAGAGCAGGGTTTTTCTTGAGGGTTTGGAGAAACCTTATTTTTCCTACTTTGAACGAGGCTGAAGTTGTGTCACATCCTCCCATGGCATGCAAAGACAATATGTGGTCTGATTGGCAGTCAGGAAAAAAATTAGTTGTGAAACTGCGCCTTTACCCGGCTTTAGAAAGCATACATTTGAATGTACACCCCGACAACGACCAATCATGATCAACAGCAAATCTACATCTTCACCCACAATAATGGCTGAGTTATGCTGTCGTGCGAGATCCATTGCTGTGGTGACAATAAGTGTATCCGCATCCTCTTGTGCCCGCTTTGTGTGAATGCCAGCTGATGCAAAATTGCCCTTCAACATTGAGATAAGACGGGTTTTGTTTTTCGTATTGCCTAGGAATTTACCTTGATGCACTGTCGGAATCATTGTTTCGTCGAACATGACATCTACTGATATCTGTTTGCTCGCTCAGCATATTTAGTACCATCTTGAGGGTAACCATCGAAGACGACTACAGCACTGTCCTTGTACTTCGACTTAACAAATGCAACATAACTTTCACAAATTGATGAAAATGATTGACTCCTGGTCCACAAGACTCTGTGCAGTAAGTATCCTTCATCTATAACGTACACACACGCTTGCAGATTTGCCTGTTCAGTTGGTGTGAATGCTTTGTATAAAGCAGACTTGGTTCCTTTTCTCGTACCTTAATCGTCAAAAAGAGGCAAGGGATAAGGGCACAGTTCATATTTTAAGAACTCTTCAAGTTCTTCATCACACTGCTTCGCAATTGTGATCCTTTAAAAAATGGTCGTAGGATTGATGGGGATGGTTTCATCACTTATTTTGACTGCATTTTTCATCGTAGCAAGTGGCAAAACTCTGTCTTTCCTGTAGAATTTAACAAATTCAAAATCACCGCCCACAATTCTATCAACTGCGAGAAGTCCAGTCTCCTTGGCCATGTGACAGTTGATGGTGCTGTCTCCTACAACACCAGTGGTAAGAGATAAGATATCCGTGACATCAGGAAAAGGATAGGGTTGGGTTTACGCAACCCTATCTCCATCAATTTTTTCAAATCACTTGTATCCCTTTTCATCCTCGATTCTCTCATCTCCACGTGTTGTTCTGAACTAGTGAATGCTACTCCACACATCTTCTCCATTTCCTCACAAATATTTTGGAGGGAAGTCATTCTTTTAGTCCAACTTCAATTACTTTCACTAACTCCACGACCATGAGTCAGTCCTCCAGCAATTTTCATTATCCTCATTAGAGACTGCTCAATGGTCATGTCGGTCCATGTTCCGCACCAGAATTTGCTAGTCCTTCGTATGGTGAATCCGCCACCCGTGAATATTTCGTATTCCTGAGCGCTCATTTTATCTTTTAAACTGTGCATGTCTTGGAGGTAGAGGTGGCAACATTTGGCATACAAAAAATGTCCGGTAGCATGGAAATACGGAAGCATTTGGTAGACAACTTTTCATAGAGTTTCCAGTTCCCTGCTCTTTCAGCTTTAATAAATAGCTTAACAAGCGTAACCACTTCGAAGTATTAAATCCATAGCTTTGAAGTAGCACCACGCTTAGCTATAGCTTGGAGCTGTGCAGAAAACTTGGTTTTTGATTCCTCTACAGTCTTTTTCGTGCCCTAACAAAATATGTGATGTGATGGAGACAGCTCCATCATTTAAGGATCCTGCAAGTTTCTCTTGAAGGTCTGGCGTTAAATCTATTGTCTCAAAGATAATTTTCGCCAGAGTGACATGGGCTAACTTATGTGCTCTAATGGCTCTCGAGTAGGCTTGTCCTGTCAGGATTTTCTCTGTTGAGAGCAGTGCATATATTGAATTGAAGAACTCCTTCAAATCACTACGATCCATTGTGTAGCCTATAGCCTTCAAGAACGACATCAGAAGGTGAAATCCACCTATTCTGATGATGACATTATCAAAATTGGGATCTCCTTGTTGGCAAGCTACTATAAATCTTGCCTTTAGGTATAGAGGCTGGTCGAAGGTGTTAACAGTTGCTTGTTGATACATCGATTTGCTCTGTTCTATCGAAGTGAGTAATGCTGTATATACTGTATTGTGATCAGATGGTCGATTATTTATAAATGGCAGACATGAAACATAAGTCTTGTCAAAGGGGAGACCACTTGTGATTTGCTCCAAGAAACCACTCCATCCTGGAATCCCGGGTACATCTTTCCACTTGCCATAAAACCAAATCACGTCTGCCAAAGAGGGTGTGACGGTATCAGGTGAAATAAATAGCTGTTTGAGATCCTCAATGTTGATATTCTTCAAGCCGACAGAACCTGCTTTCTCAAAATGTTTTAAAGAAACAGTTCCCATCTCGCCAACTAGTTGAGCTGGTATTGTTTTCTTTACTCGGACAATTCTTTGATCTGGAGCAACAGCATCTCTAGGGGTATTCAAATGTATTCCCCCCATTGCATGGAAGATATTATATCCATCCAGTGTACGAGTGTTAAAATCTGCGTTGTCATGAACAAATTGAAACCTGTTGGGTTCATTTGTAGTGATGGTCTCATGACTGCTGACACTTCAAGACGAACAGCTTCGGAATATGAGGCGCAAAATCCCAAGGTTGACACAACATCAATTCATTTTCGTGACCCATACTTCTTATAAAAAAAAAAGCAGATAGCCCAATTTGTAAGGGGGAAAGGAAAGAATTTGGTCTGACAGCGCTAATAACACTATGTGAAATTACAACAACTTTTTTTTACACTTGTCAGTGTTCCCTCGCTTTTCTAAGAAAACTTTGAGAATTTCCGGGACAAGGCTTTCATTTTCGTCTAAGAAAGAATCTGGAGGAGGATAGTCACCCATCATATACGGCACTAATCGTGTTTCCTCATGAATTAAATCAGCCCCTTTTCTCGTTCTGATGAACGTTTTTCAATGTACCACGCATCTGTCAAAATCTTATGGCCAGTATGTTTAAAACATACAATTATATTTTCTTTGACCTATGATATGATAACATCTTCCCCATATCTCTCCAATAAATGTTGTGTTACTGTTTTTCTTTGAGGAATGTAGTTGCCCTCTATCTGGGTCATTAGCTGGTCTAATGAAAACTGACATTCCTCGACATTGCTTTCCATAAAAGTGAAAATGTCATTCCCAACCCAAACTAACTCAATCTCTTCGGTATGAGGGCCAACCTTTTTTTTTCTTGGGCCTACTAATGTACAGATTTTTTAAGCATTTATCATGGTACTGACAATCAGCAGCCACCATATCTGTTATCGGCTGGATTCTATTGATAACTGCTGCACCGAAATCATCTCCACGTTGTTGAGCCTGTATCTTTCATCTCTATGTTCGTCATCTGAGGTTCCAAATTACGTTTATGAGGAGGTAGTCGTTGTGGAATACCTATTCCACACACAAAGCAATGTGTTTTGAAATAAAACTCAGAGGATGATCTTAGTTTTCCTGAAGGTGTGCCTGGTTGAGCAGCTTTCTTCAGGTGAGAAGCTATTATTCCTTCATTTATGTAACTTTTCTGACATGAAACATGTACGCAAACAGAAGTTTTACCCGCCAAAACCGCTCTCTTTCTATCACTTCTTTTCTTACTAGCATCACGTAATGTTTCTATTCCTTTTTGCTTAACCACTTTCACTACATCCTCACTCAAATCTTTTTCACAAATAAAACAGTTATCACTGGACATTGCGACCAAGTTGCATTGTATCTTAACGAAAACACTCAGAAACGAGAATAACTAGACGCCACGCTGTTGCAGGGAGAGACAAATGACACGATCGCGACACTGACAGTGACAGTGAACGAACTGACTAACTAAGAGACAGGGTTTCCAACAGTCTGACATTTTTTTTTTAATAAAATATATTTAGTATATCCCTCGTTCCTGGCAAATTCCTAACACTAAATCATTCCTGGCATAATTACTGGCAAGACATATAATTCCTGGCAAAACCCGGAATTTCAGGCAAATTGGAAACCCTGCTGAGAGGTGAGAGGACCGTTCGACCGTTAGGCAAGAAGACTTGCGCTTGGCGCGGGGTACGCGTCAGCTGAGTCTATGGTTTTCCCAAGAATAATAAACTAGGAATGTTTTCCAGGTAAACACGTTTAAAGGCAAGGCAAGGAGCTACAAATAAAATAATTCAGTTAAAGGGAAAGTTGCACTTCATTTATTTATTTTTTTCTTCTATTTTCCAAAAATTACTGAAGTTCCTCGATGCTTCAACACTCTTTTCCGTGGAAACCATACGACGTACAAAAAAATGTTAAGAGACATAAATTGTAGGTAATTTTCGGTAAATATTTACTTTGCGCACTTTTCGAATTTTGCAATTCTTTTTTGTGTGACGTGTATTAGACAATATTAGAAGTGGTTTCTGACACGTTTCATATTGCGCAAATCACATTTGACGCCAAAAATTGAAAAATAAAATCACAAATGAGGCTGTCTAGTAGTACATTTTAACGCGAAAACTCTCCCACTTTGACGTATGGTGAAAATTTACTTGCAATGTTGTCACACTTGACTAATATTCTTGATTTCAAGTAGGTAAATGTTCAAGGTCAGGTGTATGTTTCAAAAAGTAGAATACCAACAGCTAACCCAAAGTAACCAACACTAACCCAAACTAACCAACATTAACCCACAGTAACTAAAACCAAACCAAACTAACCCAGACTAACCTTAATTAACCAAAATAAAGAGACAAGCGCGCTACGCGCGCGTCTCATCACTATAACTATCCCCCACTTAGCAAAACCAATCCAAACTAACCAACACTAACCCAAACTAACCAACACTAACCCAAACTATCTAAAACCGACCCAAACTAACCCAAACTAACCCAGACTAACCTTAATTAACCAAAGAAAATAGACAAGCGCTTGTCTCTTCACCCCCAAACTAAGCAAAATCAACCCAGACTAACCAAAACTAACCCATACTAACCCCAATTAACCAAAGTAGAGACAAGCGCGCTATGCGCGCTTGTCTTTCGTATCCCGGATTAAGCAAAAATAATCGAAACTAACGTTAATTAACCAAACAAGCACATTGAGACGAGCGCCTTACACGCTTGACCAACCCCGCCTATCACATAATCAAAGTTACCCAATAACTAATCCAAATGAACCAAACAAGGGCGCGTCTCTCTTAATTTTGGTCGTCAAAAGCGAGCGTCTCACATAAGTGAATCTGACGAATTAATATTATTATTTATTATTTAAATAAACACAAAGTACTTCTGAATCACCATCTATCTATAAAGTGTTAGCTGGCTGTATCCAACAAGATACCGTAATTTAGAATCGAATAGAAATTACACTTGGCAACACCTATTCGTACATCAGCTGAGCCCTGCTATTTAAGAAATAGTGTCATGTTGACGTTTGCGCCAGAAATATTATCATTTTAAAGTATAAGAAATGATATTTGCGGTTTTTAAGAAAAGGAGCTTTTAAAAAAACTTTTTGAGGCTACTATTACCTATTGTAACAGTCCGATTTTGCCAGTGTCAAATATTTTTGAATTTCATTTATACGCCGCATTTAGGAAAAAAAAAATGCACTCATCGGTTTATTAATTCTAAATTTATTGATTCGATTTGCTAACAATTCGCTTGAAATTGCCGCCTTTCTTAATGTAAATTAACTCTAGTCTAAGTATGGGTTAACGATACATTTCTTTTAGCATGTATAACACGTTGAGACTATATTTATTTTAGTTGATAAGCGAAGCACATTGCTATTAGGATAGCTTGGCTTGATTTATATTACATTACTGTAGAACGGCCAGCGAGCCGATCTACATATTTTTTAAGAATTCTGTTAATAAAACCTGCAAATACGCTGCATTAAACATGTCGATTCATATTTTATTGTCGGTTTGACTATTTCATAACTTTTTGGGAACCCCTTGGTTGCTGAACTCCAATTGCCGGCCGATCATTTCTGAGATCGTTAGATCGTTTTGGGACCTCTGCTTTTAAATATATTTATCTTTCCACCCGGGTGCTGCACTTTTGTAACATTCGATTGTTAGTCCCGAGTGATAGGAATGTACTATTTCTTATAAATGCCAGCTGTCGATTTAAATTTTTAAATTATCGTTTATTATAATTTATCATTTTGTTAGGGAATATTCTCTGGTATTTCTTGAACCATTTAATTTCGGTGCATTAGTTGTGGCTTCCGCCGTCGTTTTGCCATCCCAGTAAACGAGAACTAAGTCGTTTGTTATCTTAGAATTATTCCTTGTATCGAAATCACTTGGCATGTTTCGGCCCATCACTACTTGCTGATTTGACGTATCGTTTGATCTCGTAGAAGGAGAAAAGCAAATTGACAATCGAGAGTTCTTCTAAGATTACCTTTCAAGGCGAGAAAAAGGTTTGCCGTAAGTGCAGTCTCAGAGACTCCACATTGAGTTTGTGATTTTATTCCGCCCATTTATTGGGGATATACTGTGGTATCTCTTGGTGTTTTGACACGACCGATTTTCGGGATCTATATACTGTACTAGGTAAGCATTTTCTCTGGAATTATTTTTCTTCCCTATTGCCTGTGAAGCACGCGGACGAAGCCATGACGCTAATGGTTTTTCCCTTATTTCTAGAGGCTTTCCACGTTCGTCATATAAGACCGAGACCGTCGAATCTCCCATAGGTAGCCCTCACACACGATCGAGGTAATTATTGCTACAGTTTTTCTCCTAAATTAATGATTTAATTGCTTTATCTGTGTTAACCTTTTTGTGCATAGTCCGCCATTTGCTTTGCGTCCCATATGTTATCTTATCTACTCCATTTTATCAAATCCGAATTTGTGTAACTTTAATTTTGATCGTATGTGGAAGTTTATATTTTTCTTTAGGGGTGATTCACACCTATTTTTTTATATTCAAGTTGTCTGTACCTTAGCATCTCTTTCTATTTGCTGATGGTCATTGAAAATTCATTGATAATTTTTGGGGGGATTTGTTTTATAAAAAAAAATATATTTATGCAAGGGGGACCATTGTCTAATGCGTACTGGGTTATTTCAGGATTTTACTAGCAGGCTAGAAGCAGGTTTTACCAGCAGGCTACCACCTTTTGCTACGAGGCTACCACCTTTGCTACCAGGCTACCGCTTTTGCTAGCAGGCTACAAGTTTTACTAGCGGGCCACAACTTCAATTAGTGGGCCACAGTTCAATTAGCAGCCAATCTTGATACCGAGCTATCGAGTCCTCGGCTAGTTTTCTCCGGGGCCATCGAGTGGCAGTACCTGAGGTATCTATAGGTGCCCGGCGCCTCCATCAGAGTTCGACGACAAAATTTGGGTATCGTACAGAAACTTTCATGAACTCGTTTGTTTATCCGTTTAATATAATCGCTCTTAATTTTCTCTTTTTTTAATATAAGTCAAGCATTGACCGGCTTTAAAACAGTTTCAATAATTTTATTCTTTCATTCATTTATCGAGTAATATAACCGCTCAGAATTTTATCTCTTTATAATATGAATCAAGCATCGACAGCCACGCTTTCAATAGTTTTATTCTAATATTATTGTTTTTATTAATTTATCGAGTCATTTGATTTAATTATTGTGGCCGTTCATTGCTACATGTTATTATTGCTACATTTAAAATCGGTGCAGCTATTAGCGCACGCATACCTAGATGTAATTAGCGTAGTTAACATCAAATTGATCACTTCGGTTTGTAGTATTCAGTGCATGTAGTTAACAGTACCGTTAACAACAGAATTGGTCTCCGTACAATCCCCATATTGTACTCCATTTATTAATTACTTTGATAGTCTTTGTCATTCCTTCGTCTGTTAGATACAACTATTTCAACATTATTCTATAATACTTAATACATATTTATTTATTTATTCATCTAAAATATTCTTATAAATAAAAATCTTTGTCGCCTTTAAACAGCAAAAGTTTTACTGTAGTATTGTTGCTGAAATAAAAAAAAAGAACTTAGTAGCAAATATATTGTTCCTTAAATTTTAGATTGTGTTTTCTTGTTAAGATAAGCTTGAGTAATTTTTGATTTAATACGTGGGCCTAACCACCCTGCACAACACCAGCGGAGCTTTTTCAGTTTAGTTGGACAGAACTGGTGGCGCTCTAACGACCCCACTACAGGGGCCGGGCATTTGTAACACGAATCTCCGGGGCTAGGTTTCCTTTCAATTGAAAAAAAAATCTTTACTTTTAACTTCAAGAAGAAAAACGTGTTACACTATTATTGTTTTGTTATTACGCATGCCCCAAGCCTTTGCATTGAAAAGTCAGAGAGATAGTGTAAGTTTGGATTGGAACATGTCGGATAGTAATTAACACATATGCAGTGAGTAAACTTTGTGATTTTTTCTGACAAGTAGAAACATTTGCGCAGCATTTAATGTATGGGAGATGGTAAGGCAAGTAACGTAAAATATGTCAGTATTTTTATTATTGTGCTAGCCAATAAGTGCGCAAAGTAAATAATGACCTAATTTTCTTCTCTTGATTTTACTACTGACCACTTTATGCGTAAATAGCTTGCTTTGCAAGTTAAACCTGAAAATCACCAAAACTCATTATTTTTTATGGTTTTTTATTGACTTCTCATATTTGCCGCGAAGATTTTTGTTGGACAACTTCAGATTTATGTTCAGCACCTCAAAAAACATATAGTGAACCACTAAAAACAATTACACCAGAACTTTCCAATTCGAACCCTCCTTGTGTACCATTTGACTGAACTATATTTTGGTTTCATTATCGTTCAATAGATCAAATAGAAACCGCCTGGTCTCTCTTGTCTCACATATATGCGTATTTATTTATTATTTTATTGAAACCTATTCAGCATTGAGCATTATATAAGCCTTTTATTATTGCCCCGTTTATATTGTATAAAATGCTATTCCAAAGTCTATAACACAATAGATTTCCACTCTCTATTTTTAGCTTCGAAATTTTGATTAATAGATCATTTAAAAGAGGGTTATTTCTAAATCACTACTCCATGTTGGAAGAAACAACCCCATAAAACAACCCCCACTGTTAATATATTGATTAATGAAATCAAAATTATTAATCCTATAATACTAACAGGGTTTCCGCAAAAGAAAGCTACTGTTACTATTACGGTAACGGATATTAAGAATAACGCAATGAAAATGTTTAATAAAGTTATCATTACCGAATATTGGCTTTCTTCTGCAGGCATATTAGGAGCAGCTTTGTTCTTGTTGGGAACCGCATACAAAGCTTCAATTTCTGCTTGCGTCAATTTGACTGGGTTTTCCGTAACAACGTCACCTTCCGCGTATTCGTTGACGTCTTCTGGTGAAATGTCATTGTACTCCACTGGTATGTCTTCATTTAAAGGAAAATCGTAGAGGGACTCTTCGTGTGGCCTGAGCCTTGCTTCTATTTTTGGAGAAGGTTCGTTAAAGCCTCCTGAAATTCAATATAAAAAGTATGTATCAGATTTTTGATTATTTGGCAAGAGGATGACTATGTCACAGGCACATATTACTGATAATAATACTAACTCTTCTTGTTTAATTCTCATCAGTAGACAGTGTAGTAGATATATGAGCGGGTTCGTCCTACGTTAACAAACACGTTCGTAACCAACCCAAACTAGTCGAAATAAAAAAAATATAGATATAGTGGTCTTTAAGAAAATCAAAAGACAAAGCAAAGAGCAAAAATACATAAAATAGAATTCAAAATCACATTTTCATAAAACTGTAGCAAATTTTCTAGGAATGGCCCACTTAGCGTTAAGGCTCTTTTAAGTGTTATAAGCTGTAAGAAGACTTATTCCCACTTAAAAGCTACTTCACTTTATGTATTATTATTGTGTCACCAGGTTGCCGCGTTATTGACATTGATCGTTATGAATTATTATAAATATTCCTTCAATCTGTCCTTTGTGAAAATATATATTCGTCCCTGCAATTTGCACACGAAAACAGTTTTTTCAAGAAAAAATCACCCAGATTAACACGGGGGGTGTCCAGAAGAATATACAAAAATATACATTAATCATTGGAAAAACAGTATTCTCGTCACTGCACCTGCCTGATTATGCTATAGAATGACATTTATCATCTAAAGAACTCGGCAAGAAATTTACCCTCTAAATGATAATGAATGTTGGGAAGAGTCATGGTCTGGAAATCTTCATCTATTTATACTTAGCGGTCCACCCATTAATTCCCGGAATTTCGATGACCAAAATTGTTCACACGGGTTACCTGAAGTCAAACAGTTAAGTAGATCTCCAACCAACGAAGCAACTGACCGAAAATGACAAGAGCTTTAAGACTGCCAAATAAAATTCTATGAAACACCCAATCAAAGGTAAAGCCCCAAACAAGGAATATACATAAGAAACAAGACAAAGCTCGGTATGCACCAACGATGCCAAATGCTATGCGGCAAGAATGTCAGACAACTTTGGTATACCTGATTATATTATCGACATCACTCAGCAAACAAATCATTAGAATGACATTTGTTATTAATGGAATTCCAGAATACTTTTAAACGCTAATTGAGACCAGACTCAGTACCAGGTGTATAATTATTGTAATATTGTCAAGGAAGTCTAGTAAAATCGAAGTCACTCGAAAAATGGTTAGTAGTAGTAGCTGAGGGGGGGCCAAACGGCCTTGGTGATAAGCCCGGGGGGACCCCTGCAGCATACCCCAGATCTCCTCACAGCCACCCATCCCACCTCTAGTACACTCTAGTCTTCCTGGCCACCTGATGAAGGTCAGGATTTTATCCTCCGTTAACGCAAGTAGCGCGTTCCTCAAGGCCCAGGTGTCATCTTAGTCAGCAGTGCCCAGTAATGGCGCCTACCAGGGTGCTCCAGGACCGCCTATCTCTCGTCAAGAGCCATTTCGTCCAGGTTTTATCAGGCTCAGCAACACTGTTGACGATGGCATGAAATGAAATTATGTGATGGCAAGATTCTGATGTAAATTATGATATAACTTGAAGATGGAGGGAGAAGCATCTTTTAGATGTGTCTAAAATTATGTTAAAATTGATAATTATTTCACCTTCAAATTTTTTATCAGAATGCTGGCAAAATTATGTTAAAATCTGATAATTATGTGACAATCGGCAACACTGCTCAGCAATAAAATTCTTAGCTTGTCTGTCTCCCTGAAAGTTGTTCCACTTTCTTGAGAGAATCTGTTTAGTCCGCTCTTTGACTGCCCTTCTTATTGGAGTTCTAGAAAGGGAGCATGACAAGTTCATCTGCCACCTCGTTATCTGCCATTCCGCTGTGTTAATGAATTTAACAATCAATCAAAATCAGTAAAATGAACATCAGCGATTCCACCATAGGTGAACAGTTTAATTATTGGCATCATTTACCTTTCTATTATATTTCGTTCGCCAAAAGTATATTGAAATGCCAGTTTTATACTCAACAGGTGGTTAATTATCATGATAACCGTAACGATCCCATAATCAGGCCCTCCTGCTGCCACGATGTTTGAGTTTTCATAATGAAATACAACATAGCTCGGCAACTACTCACCCTCATCAGACGTAGTGATAATTGAAGACGGCCTACTACCCAAACCGGCCGGAGGAATGTTGAGGGAAATACTGGAAACTTTCGCTCTTCTTGGCACAACAAGGGGATCATCAGTCTTATTCTCTTTGTGGTTTTCACCGTTACCTAAAAAATAAAATACAAATTCTTATTTTAATATATCATTTGATGAAAAATTGCAATGAGTCAATTTAGCTCGTATATGTCTGGTCGTAGTGAGTATTAATTTACAGAACACCACTTCAGGGAGCTTATGGTGAAAGTAGAGATGCCCCACCAACTGGTTCAGTAGTGTTTTGGATTTAGGTGAGTGATTCACCCTCAGCAACGGTCGTTATTTTGCAGATGATATCACTATCCTTTGGTACAATTGTCAATGAAATGGTAAATGTAGACATCATTAACATTAAAAACTGGTGTGAAACTTATCGAACATCAAAATTTTTAAGGCTAATATAAATGATACTCTATCGACAAGCAACATATTTATTAATAATCAATGTTCAAATATATTTTTAGGACTTAGGACCAAAAGTCGATACTGACCTTACCAGAACCCAAGAATTATTTGTTTATTGTCGCTAAACCCCTTTCACCTCTAACTTATTTTCAAGAAATCACTATGATACCCTCATAATGTGAAAACATAATTCTATAACTCCTGTTTTTACATTCTTAACTATTAATTTTAATGTAGAAGGGTAACTCATATCAGCCTGTCTTGTTGGAAACGTGGAGAAGAGGTGATGAGATATAGATACCATCTACACAGACTTCTCTATAAGACTTTCGACGGAGTACATTTTAAAATATTTACTAAAAGATTGAAACTGGGACTTCCACGGGGTTGCCAAAGATTAAAAGCAATGCGTCTGTAATCTGTGGTCTCATTATGACCCTCTTCCATTCATGCTCGTTTTGTTTTTTATTAAAAGGTTTACACAGCAATTAGGTAAAAGGAGGATGATGACGGGCTTATGTCTGATTTAAATGCATTTTGGCAGTGGACACAGACTAACCATTTATTCCTGAATATAAGCAAACGTTTCTATAATAATTGTTTACGAAACTGTGAGATAACTCCACCTTTATACCAAACTGATGGAAAGGTATTCTACCCAAAGATTGGTTTTTGGTTTACCAAGACTAACTTTATTGAGCATGTTCCTTGAGTCAGCCTTACACGAATGAAAATGTTGGGTTGGTTGCCTTAGTTGTCAATTCTCAAGTGGTAAGATGCAACTGTGATTTGGTCTCCGGATGCTAGATCACGCCTTGCAAATTTGAGTGTGAATGTCTTAGCCTCGGAACTATATTCTTATGTAACATTTGCCTCGGTAAAGGCTGATAAAATCCAGAAGAGTTATGCTGACTATTTTGATGTTTTAAAAGACTCGTTCGAATCTGGCCTGGACACCCACCTGATACAACTAACATTCGCCCTCTTCTAACAGAAACATAATACCGTGAACAACTCTATTTAACACATAATGTCGGATATTCTCTTTGAAGTTCAGCTAAAATTGTGTTATCAAACGTGTTAATAATCTATCAACATCAACTTAATGAACTTCATTTGCTCTACCATTAGCATATAACTTAAATAATTGTATTAGTCAACACCCACGGTATAATATTATGAATAACAAGAACAGTGAGAAGAAGAAAACCAAACGAATATATTTGCAAATAGAAATAAATGGGGCTAATGATATGTACAAACAAAATTCTATTTGGCCAGAAACTGTAGGTATACATCGGTTATAAAACCATAATTAATGTTTCCTTTAACCTATAGTTAGCGGTCAGATGCGTTGCAACTTTGTATTTAGTTCTCGGCTGTTAATTAGCAGCTGATAAATTTAGTTATATTTAGATCAGAATTTTAATATGGACATCGAAGAGATTAGAAACGAAGCGTTAAAGAAAAAGCTACATTTATAATATCCAACTAATTCACGCTTAAATCGACTAGTCGTAGTTTGTGTACTATCGCAGATATAAATATTTATTGGCGATCCCATTCCTATGCCTCACGCTTATAACGGTTCAGTAAGCTCAGTGGATAGCGACGTAATTCTCGCAAGATCGGTCTAAAATTTTATATAAATAAGTAGCAGCCAAAAAGCAACCCATTACTTACTAATGCAAAATCAATAGAACACCTCTGAGGCGTGTTGAGCATTTTTGACTCCGTACTGCCTGCCAGATCTAAATACCTCGGATTTATTTCAAAATCTTACCTATAAATCGCCATTCCTAAATTAACACAAAATCTGGATTCGAGGATACGAGGAAAAAATCAAAATGAACAGCCCACTTTAACTTACAAGAATTCAATGACCGCTCAAAATTATCAAGAGGTTACTTTGAGGTTAGTACTTTTCTTTAGAATATGTGAACCAAATCAAAGTTTGATATCTTGATGCAGTTATGTACATTAAAGTCAACAAGATGAAGCAGAAAATAGTACCTACTATTTATAAAAAATATAAAGTGGGACTTTTGTAGGGAAAATACGGTAGACCTGGCAGCGTCATCGATGTCAAGCATTTGAATAAATCTGACTCTGCAGATATAATATTACTAATAGAACTTTAAAAATATATTACTGATTTCTTGTTAGGCGCAGAGACGTCGCTAAAATAGAAATACATACACGCATTCGATACCATATCTTTACTTTACGGAAAATAGATTTTTATGATTATTTTTTTTTTATTAGAAAGGCGACATTTGAAACAGTACATTTAAAAAAAAATTGCTGAAAATACATTATTTAAGCAATAAAAATATTTCATTCCCAAAAAAAAAATCATATTTTTTTTGCAACTCTAATGATCGAAACTCGATGGTTTCTGCCAAAAAGAAATATTAATGCAACGTTGCCGGACTATGCATAATAAGTAACATTTTAGTAAATATTCGAAAATGCCTTTCTGAACTGCACATCAGTTTGGGTGGTTATACATCACATCTGAAATGCCCTCCGCTCGCTCCGGAAAGAAAACCAACAAAAACTAACCAAAGGAAAATGTTAGGTATTATGTATTAAAACATTGTTTATATTTTCTTTTATATAAACAATGATTAAAACTATTTTGGATATAAACTGAAGCAATCATCAACGTCGCAAAATTCACGCGCATGCGCTATCAACCTACCGTGGTATGTCTATTATTGAATAGTAGCTAAAACCCCAAGCAAAACAAATGATCCCGAGTCGGCCAGAACGAGGTTCGTTACTTACTATTGTCCATACGGTTCCTTCTCCTCACCGATTCCAAGATGGTAGTGGCCTAACTGCAAGGGGCAAAAACCAGGCATGCGACAGTTAATAGCACTCACTGTAGGTGAGGTGGCAGAAATGAGGAGTGAAGAGAAGATTGTTCGGGTAGGCTGGGTTAGCAACAGGAGGGATGAAGGAGGCAAACGCTCAAGCGAGGTTAGGGCAAGTGACTCGAATACTATGGCAAAATGAGGAGGGAATAAGGTTATTTATTGGAGCCGCGTTGAGGAAAGAGAGAAATGGGAAAGTCTTGGAAGAGTGGCACAGGAGGCGCTGGGAATCAAGCCAAAAGGGGAAAATCCCTTTTTACAGTATGCAAGGAGGTAGGGAGGGACAAATTGAACTTATCATTTAAAGGGATGCAGCTAGTGACGGGCCATAGCAACATGCAAGGATACGTGTTAAGATTCCGGCTAAAAGCCACTAATGGAATGTGTGAATGTGGAATAGGTACGGAAGATGCCGAGCACATACGAGAGGAATGCATGTTGGGGGAAAGGATAAGGGCAAGGGAGAATGCGAAAATAAATGTGGGGGCCTGGGGGAAATAAAGTTAAGGGTGCCCCAAAAGAGGCAGCTATTCATGTAAGGGCGGTCAATGAATGGGCGGAGAGTGCCCTGGAGGTGGAGGTGAATTAATGTTGTACTGCAGTAGAGTAGCTGTCGGATTAGTGCTAGGCAGGATTCATTTCAATCCTGCAGACAAATTATTGTTACATCTAGAATTAGGATTATAATTATTAGGTCTTTTAGTTTTAAGTGAAATTGTTAATTGTACCATTTAGAAATTAAGTTATTTAATGATCAAAAAAGATGCTGGTTACCGCACCACTATTGGACTCCTGTCCTAGGGATCCCCGTAGTGGTGGGGTTGGTGAAGCGGAGTTGGTTTAGAGTGGGTGGAAGTTAGGCCAATGCCGAAAGGTAGGAGAGAGCGTCATTCTCATCAGTTCATGTCCATACGGTCTAGCGAAATATTTCTTAAGAGGCCTCGTGGTCTAGTGGCACGATTCTGCGTTTTGATATGGCCCGTCGGTGGCAAGAGACTTTTTTTTGTAAATTTGGGTTAGCTTTGGTTAGTTTTGTTTGGTTGCACATGCGTGAAGTTAAGATTGACTTCGAAATTCGTTCGGGCCTACTCATTTGTTTTGCGTGGGGTTTAGCTGCTAGTCTATTATTGTCTGTGTCATTTATTGTCTCTGGGTAACTAATCAACAATATGATGGCTGTCTGAGAATGTCATAAATAAATCAAGTTTCTTAATATTTTAGCTTATAAAAGCATTTTAATAAATACTGCTGCTTTAATTACGTTAATGCACGCCTATATAGAAGGTAAAAACGTGTTACCTAAAATATTATGTTTTTATTGATGGAAAGGGACAAAATTACTGTCCGTAATATCGACCGAAACCTAGAATCTAGGACAACTACTAACTTTTCGATGCGAAAGCTGCGGACATGCGTAATAACCGAATGTATCGGAATTATCCATGTCTTTACGGTATAGCAAAATGCTTTCAGCGCCTCAGTGGTGGAGTAATTAGACGTTTTGATTAGTCATTTGTACGCCAGGATACCCAGAGCTACCCTTCTGCTTGTGTTATACGATCTTCCGGTTTGAGGGGTGTTGTATTCGGTGGGAACCTCCAGTAAGACAGGCTTGTGTGATTCCCAACTTTTGCACAAATATAAGCTACTGAATTGCACGACTGAGTTCCTATGCAAGGAGGCTTCGCACACTGTAGGTATAACCACTTTCTGTCAGGGACTCCAAATCCACGCAGAATATACCCCCGACCGCCCACAGGCCACTCTACCGCGCGAAATTAGCCTTGAAGTCTTAGTAGGAATCACCCTCCACTACGCGACCCACCCCTACATCTTCCAGCCGGCACGACTTTCCAGACTCTCACCGAAGGATTAGAACACGTTTTCTAAGCAATAAGCTTCCACTACCTAATTCTGTAATCCGATTCCAACGTGTTCGTCCTTCGACGGCAGGACCGGAAGCGCCATAATAATACCTATTCTTGTTTCGGCATTACGCATGCACGACTTTCGCATCGAAAAGTTAGTAGGAGCGCTAGACGCTTGTTGTGTCAATTTCTAAAACGAAAAACGACCGAACAATATAGCTGTCTGAGAATGTAGTAAATAAATGAGTTTTTTTAACATTTTAGCTAACAAATGTATTTTAAAAATTTTGTGAACTACTAAAAAGCATAAACCTACCAATTAAATGTCACCCTGTCCTAAGTTTGAACTTGAACTTGATAAATGTAAACATTCACAGTTAATTATAAACAACTTGAGCGGTCGACGGGAGCGATTTTAATCCTTAATGATGCAGCCATCAGCATTTTGTAACATATAAATACGCAGACAAACGCTAAATTCATCAGCCTTTCGGGTCTCTCAACTCCACTCAATCTAGCTAGGGGCAGTACATAGGTACGTCCACTTCTAGTTCTTCTATCCCACAACCCCCATATCTGTGAACACCTGGACACAGGTCCAGGGCGATCAGGTCCTTACCTAACCTGGATGGACGTATGCACAGGTATACGACATTTGGGGATACTAAAAAGTAGAGAGTCAAATTTACAAGTGAAGTATCAGAATTTCCAGTAAAGGGATAGTTTTTGGGGATTTTAAAAAAGTAGTGCAAGTGCCTGAGAAATCTGTGATAAACTTAAACCAGAAAGACTTACCTTATAAATATCAAAACGAATACATAAATAAGACAACCCCGCTCACATAAACTAATAATAGTGAGGTCGCTTGCTAGAAAAACTTTGAACTAAGCCTCCCTCGAGAAGACATGCATTTAATTTTAATTGGGTATAGTGTAAACTTTTAATTCATCTATAAACTTAAACACGCCTTTATTAGTATACAGTCTAACCGTTGTTAAGTTTGTTTGTAAATAAACTTGTTATTGTTTTTATCAATGTGTCTCCTTAATTATCTCTTCTCAACTTGACGTAGTGCGATCCTAATACTGGGCTACTCTCCTACACGCTAAATAAGGCGTGGCGTCACAAGAAAAAAATACAATTCGTGACAGTATTGTAGCGTTAATTAGGTTAATGCACGCCTATAGAAGGTAAAAAAGTGTTAAAATATTATGTTATTATTGAATCTTTATGGAAAAAGTGACAACTGGCCGTAATATTGAGCGAAACCTTGGAGCGATTAGAGCCGAAGCTATGATTACGTGACACACGAATACTCAGAAACGACAGCGAAAAACCAATCGGCTTAATCTCATTGCCAATTATATTTACGGATAGCCGCCAGATGGCAACTAATTAACCTGACCAATAACGCATGGCCCTCAGTTTACTGATATCCTTACCGACGCGACGCGACGCAATGAATTGCCGTCAAGTGCTCTGGTGGTTCAGTGGTTAGATGATGGGTCTGTGATACGACGGCCTGGATTCGATTCCAGTCGATGTTCGCTCTTATTTTTTTAAGGTTACGTTTGTATTCATTTTGAGCCTGCATTAGGTTAGTTTGGTTTGTTTTTGCTGCTTACAATCCCATAGCGAGCGGAGGGCCATGCACGAAGTGAAATATTAGACTTTCTGAAATAGTTAACAAACCCTCCAAATAGTAAACAAACCTAGTCATTGCGTTATTGGTCAGGTTCTTAAGTTGCCGTCCGGCGGGCGGTTAGCTCAAAGTGTCAATTATTACCATGTTATGTGAGTAATCAAGGTCAACGTGAATCATAGATAAAACACTAAAAAAAGTACCAATTTCGCGCAAGAGCGTGGAAACACATGTTGGGGAAACTATTGTGCCACATTTTCCATGAACAAAAATCGTATTCTATAAAAATATGCAGCAAAATCATAAAATTTGCAAAATATTAGGTTCGAAAATTAAGGTGCTCTCTTTGTTCGGTCATTAGGCTCCGAGCGAATGGGAACGGAGCTAGGTCCGAGCGCTCGAAACAAGACGTTGCCCGGACCACATCAAAATGAATCAGAGTTGCGCGCGCATCACAATAATTGAATTTATATTTTTCACTTCAAGCATGGCCCTCCGCTCGCTTCGCTTGCTCCGGGGTGCAACCAAACAAAACTAACCAAAATTGAAAAAGAGACACAAACATAACTTTGAAAAACGTCGACGGGAATCGAACTCGGCTCGCCGTATCAGAAACTAGGCATATCCTACCACTGAGCACGCGACCACTTGCAAGCAATTCCCTGGACCATAAAGATATGGTGTTTGTCAACAATGTAATGCGTGCGCAACTCGAATCAATTTGATGTGGTCCGGAAAACGTCTACTGCGCTCGAACGCCAAATTTTTCCCCGGAGTTCACGCCTGATTAATATAGAAGAAAGAACACAACCGAATGATTAGAGTGAATTTATAGCACCATAAATGACCGCAGTAAAACTAATTTTTTGTCAAAATGTTGAGATTTTACGCTACCAAATGTATCGATATTGCGGTAATATCGAATTCGAGTTTATCGAGTAAAAAAGTAGGAAGTATCGTGAAGGACCCATCCATGATTGCGAAACGCTATTAGTCCTACTTTCATGAGTCAAAAAATATCGTACAGATAATAGAATTGTAGCCAGTTGGCAGTTACCATTGCGACTACGGGTCATTCTCCTTCATACATATTACAAATTACTTCAGTATAACCATAACATAAACAGTTCATCCGATATTCATCAAATTTAAATAAGAATAATTTATCGCGGTACTATAATGTAAAAGCTTCTGTTTATATTCGCCGCGGTCTCATAAACATATTTTTAAATGTACATTTTTAAACCCAGACGGAGGCTGGAGGCCAGGCTGTGACACACATGATTACGACGTGCGATTTATGCACATAATGTGGATAATGAACTTTAAGATCGAGGAAATTCGCTTGGATTTATTTAAATGTATTTTATTACCTACGTCTATATAGAAATATTTATATATTTTATGCATAGCTCGGAATCGTCTATATTATAATACTCGCCTCTCTGACCATCAGGGTTACGAGTGCGCACGCGTCATATTTTAAAAGGCATGTCAAAATATCGAAAGATCTATTTTTTCAAATTTCCCGTAATGCATCAAAAGCCAAGCCATCTATTCGAAGTGGTAAAAATGCCGAAGCAACTTAAGAATGTTTACGTTTTTCTGCATGCATGTTTCTCGTTAACATTGGTGTTTCGTATTTCTTGATCTTTTATATATAAGTAGGTATAAACTTTTCTGCATTTCATATCATCGTTGAAAATAAAATTTGAATTTATTTATTTTATTATTCTCAATAACTAACTTCACTAAGCCAGTCCCAAGCCTGGGGCCTTGCCACGTAAGGTAAGGAAGGAGGAGGGATCGAGGAGTAACACTTCGTTAAAAAGCTAAGGAGTAACAGTTCGTTAAAAACCTGAGAATTAAATTGGAAAAAATCCAGAAACCAAACCCGAAGCCTAGAATAGACTGGATAAATGCTGACCAAACAAACATAGAGCAGTATAGACAGAATGTGGACTTAAAACTAAAAGACATAAAATGGCACTGTCCAAACCAAAGTAACAACACAAAAGATGAATATATCGAGGAAACATGGGCAATCTTTAGAAATATAGTGATAGAACCAGCAGAACAAACAGTGGGTAAAACAGGCAAAAAGAATTGAAAACCCTGGATAACTGATGAGATACTACAATTACTAATGGATGAAAGACGAAAATCAAAGAATAAGAATACCGCAAGATTCAAGGAACTCAATAAAAAAAATAAACAATCTCATCACAACTGCTAAAGAAAAATGGCTAGATCAGAGATGAGAGGAAATAGAAGACCTACAGCGTCAACATAAAGACAGAGAACTCCACCAGAAGATAAAAGAAGGAGCAGGCCTATGGAAACCAAACAGTATATCCATGATAACAGGAAACAACGAGAAAATCGAATTAGATCCAGAAAAGGAAAAGAAAATTTGGGAAAATTATTTAAAGGAACTGTTTGGAGATGAACGGCCAAAGGAATATCCGCCTATAGAAAAGAATAATAGCCTACCCATACTGAAGTCTGAGGTCATTAGGGCAATCAGGGAAGTAAAAACCAACAAAGCCCCGGGAGAAGATCTCACTACAGCAGAGAACTTCAAACATCTAAGCGAGGAAGCCATCACAGGGTTAACAATAATTTACAACCGAATATATGAAACCGGAACTCTCCCAAAAGATTGGCTCAACTTCACCTTCATTGCCATACCTAAGAAATGCAGAGCTCGGAAATGTGAAGAGCACCGGACAATACGCCTGATGAGCCTCGCAGCTAAAATATTTATGAAGATAATATTCAATCGAATAAACAATAAATGCGAAGATTACCTGCGTCGCTCGCAGTACGGATTTAGAAACGGAACAGGAACGCGGGAAGCAATTATAAGTCTAACACTAATAGCAGAAAGATATCTGGAAGTGCAGAGGAAGCTGATGCTTGCTTTGTGGATTACAAAAAAGCATTCGACCGTATCCAGCAACTAATACATGTCATGAAAAAGATAGGACTGGATGGACAGGACATAACTATAATTCGAAATATATATTGGAACAACGAAGGATGCATCAAAATCAACAACGGCAACACGAACTATGTCGAAATTGAAAGAGGGGTACGCCAGGGATGCATTCTCTCCTGTAGTGCTGGCTGAAACTAAAGAACAACTGCAGAGCCTTACGGACATTCTAACAACAGAAAGCAGAAACATGGGCCTGGAAATAAACACAGCTAAAACCCAGACTATGATATTCAATAGGAACCCCCGAGAAGTTCTCAGAGCTAATGTGGTCCTAAATAACGATGTCCTGAAGGATGTAAAAAGCTATACCTATCTAGGCAGAGAGATCAACAGCCAATTGGACCACAGTAAAGAAATTAGAAGAAGAATCAATTGTCAGAACTGGATTCATGAATATGCGTAAGATACTTTGTCACCCGAAGCTCCCAGTCGCGACAAGACTCAGAACCCTGAAATGTTATATATGGTCACTGCTTTTGTATGGAAGTGAGACCTGGACCCTCAAAGTAGAGGATACGAAAAAACTGAACGCCTTCGAAATGTGGATGTACCGCGGAATGTTACGGATAAGCTGAACAAGCAAGACCACAACTGACGAAGAAGAATACACACACGCCCACATCTTATTAACACCATCAAAATAAGAAAAATAGCTTATCTAGGGCATCTAATGCGACATGCAGTGTACGAACAGATTCAACTAATACTGGAAGGAAAATCGAGGGAAAACGAGGTATATATATAGGCAGGAAGAAGAAATCATGGCTCCGAAATATACGTGATTGGACGAAAATCGACGGAAATAAGCTCATCCATCAAGCACAGGATAGAGAATAGAGATCAATTTGCCATAATAGTCGCCAACCTCAATAGAGACGGCACCTGAGAGGAGGAACTTTCTTATACCTAATTTCAACATGGTTAATTCGTAAATATATAATAACAATAGCTCAAAGAGACCGTTATAAAATAATCAAGGTCGCGATACATATTTATGTGTATTGAAATAAAACTGATCAGATACTAACACAGCTATTTTAAATTTCAACAATAAACATTTCTTATAGAAAAAATTAATTTAAATTTCTCAGTCGACTCTCTATTTATCAATAAACTGTTCCGTTATACAGCAAAGAATTCTTACCAAAATTGCTTTTTATTTTAATTTATTTAAAACAAATTAATTAATTTATGTGTGTGTACCCAGATATGCGAGCAAAGCATTACACCTTACATAGCTTAACAATACAGTTGAAAGTTTTTTATTCGACCTTAAGATAGACAATGAATACCGACCGACCGGCCGGCAGATATTTCTGATTTTCATTTATACAGGGCATCTAATATGCCAGTGGACGATTTACATTTAAAAACGTATGTTGTAGGACACGTGAATTAACCTGCCTGCCTGTTGTGTTGACAACAATAAAAATAAGTGCGCGAAAATCTGCAAATATTGCAAGAAAACTGTTGAAAAAACGAGTATTTCGTGCCTGGCTGGCTTTAGCCCACTACCACACATCCTGTGCATTCAGGGTAGCTGGATTAATCACCCTGGGATGTAGAAAAAACGAAGCAAAGTGTTGTGAAAACGAAACTAGTGAGCGGTTATTCTAAGGTCAACAACACCAACAATGAACAGGAAAGTATTTCCATCATCAAACAGGTCTATGACCACCTAATCAAAAGTAAGGACATCCTAATTACTGAATTGAAAGAAAAAGAGCAGCTATTACACAAAAACATAGTGTTGCTTGAAGAAAAGTTGAAACATTTTCCACCAACTCTCCAAGAATCAAGGAAGCACATCGGCAACACTGGATTGTCAGAAATCTCAAATGACAGAAGAGAAAAATAGATAATCGGAAGGTTGGCCACAACCGCCACGGCCGATAGAAAAACCTTCAGGTAAAACTAGCAACATCGCCACAAATCAAAAACTGCAGACTGCAAGCACATCAGCTGCCATCATTGTATAAGAAGATCACGACATAACCTCAAAATCTCAGCATATGTCGATGTCAATATCTGAAAATCAAAACAAAATCGAAAATGAAAATAAAAGTGAAATTGAAAGAGAAAACTGCGAAGATCTTGAAAAATGGACGCAAGTTATCTCAAAAAGGGACCGAAAAGCATTGAAACGCACATCTCCCAAGGACATGGCAAGGCCTGCGCCTATCAAAGGGTCAAATCAACAGGACTCTTGCTTAGAAACTGCCCACAGATATCATTGGATATTTATAACCGGCCTTTCAAAAAAAAAAAACTGAGGAGAAGGATATCATCAGGTATCTGGTCACAAAAAAAATCGATATCAGCAACTTTACATGTGAAAAGATGCGAACAACCAAACAACAGGTTAGCTCATTTAAACTTGGGGTACCTAAAGACATGAAAGATTCCATACTTGATTCGAATATGTGGCCAAATGGAATGAATGTGAACCATTTTTTGAACCTACAACGCCTACGGAAGATATCTTTTTAAGAATGAGAAGATATAATGACGGGGGTCGGACTTTTAATAAAAATACTTTTAATAAAGATAATTTTAAAATGTTTTATGCTAATTTTCAAGGGATTAGAGATAAAGTTTTAGATCTTGAGGTACTTCTTGAGGAATCAAAAGTTGACTGCTTCTGTGTGAATGAACATTGGTTGAATGAAGTTGAATTCTCTCAAACCAAAATAAAGGGATTTGCGACAGCAGCTGGCTTCAGTAGATCAGTAAAAACCAGGGGTGGGGTAGGCATATATTTAAGAGACACATTGGAGTAGCATACTTTAGATATAGCAAAATACTCAGTTGAACTTCACTGTAAAGTGGCTGGAATCCATATTGAGCCTATAAACACACAAATTCTTACTGTATACAGGTCTACAGATGGGGATCTTGCTGAGTACTTTGAAGTTCTATCACTGGTATTCGATAAGATTAATATTTCTTCAAATTTAATTGTTTCTAGCGACTTCAATGCACATTTTGAGACTCCCAATAGTAGAGAGCAAATAACTAACTTTTTCTTCAATTCTTATAATTTAATGGGTCGGTCAAGTTTGCCCCCCGTAATAAACAAATTTCAATAATAAATGAAGCATAATTTTGCACACATTTTGCACACCGCAAATAAAATGTTGCACACCCACAGAAGGAAAACTAGAGCTGTTTTTTATACGGGGGGGCAAACTTGACCGGGGGAAAATTGAAAATTTTTTATGCCACTCGAGAAAATTTTTCACAATTTTGCACACCTATTTTGAAATTTTGCACACTTATCTGGAGAAAGTTGTGAGGTGTTAAAAATTTGAGTTTTCCCCCCCGTTTGTCAAAGAGTGGAAACATTTTGATGCTGCCAGGTTCTACTAATTTTGCACAATTTTGCACACCTATTTTCAAATTTTGCACACTTTTCTAGGGATAGTTATGAGGTATTAAATATTTGCATTTTCCCCCCGTTTGTCAAAAAATGGAAATCTTTTAATGCTGCTAGATTTAACTAATTTTGTACAATTTTGCACACTTATTTTTAAATTTTGCACATATTTCTGGGGAAAGTTATGAGGTGTTAAAAATTTGTATTCC
>MU187641.1:0-31786 GCA_016904865.1 Pissodes strobi | reverse complement strand
TTTTTTTTTTTTATATCCACCTGTCAAGCTCTCGGCTCCGACACTCGTGTGTATTTTATCCTGTACACTGCTCCCCGCATCCGCAAGGGTTAGCCGTGCACTAGGTCCGCGACTCGTGCGCCCTGAGTAGTCTTAGAGACCCGAGGATCACCGCCTTCTGCATATGCAACGCCAACAGCTCCGCCATTACTCTGCATGCTGGTATTGCTTTCAGCTCTTTCAGGAATACATATCCCATTCCCCCTAGCGAACCCACCACTAAGACCACCAGCCGCACCGAATATCCCGCATACTGCACTGCAAGTTCCTGCACGAGATCCCTGTATTTCATGCGTTTTTCCTCTTGTTTTGCTTTTATGTTCTTCTCCGAGGGAGCTGAGAACTCAATGACGTATAGTGTTCTCTTGTCATGGTCGAGCAGAACCATATCTGGCTTTCTTGCAGGAATAGGTCGCCGGGTGGGAAACGAGTAATTCCAGTATATTCTGCAAGTCGCGTTCTCCACGACCGCCTCAATGTCGCCCAGGGTGTACGGTGGTACAATAGATTGGTCAATACCGTACGCGTGCCGGAGATGTGAATAAAGAACGCGAAGTGCGGCGTTGTGCCGGTGCATATATAAAGACACTGCATGTGCTGGACAGGAGGAGAGAATGTGCCATAAAGTTTCTGGAGCTTGATGACAGACTCTGCAGCTGACACTCTCCAGTTCCACTCCCATGATCCTACTTCGGTAAACTAGCGAGTTAAATACTCCGTCCTGACAGGGCAAGATAAACCCCTCCGTTTCAGATCTGAGGCCACTCGATCTAAGAAATGCAAATGATAGTTTTTCGGAGAGTCCCTGTTGTTCTAGAATACCGTAGAATGTGCCGTGCATGGGTTTTTCTTCATGGTGTTGGAGAAGTTGAAGGTTTTTCTGGCGCCTGACAATCTGATCTAGTTGTGCTGTGCTCAGCTCGGTGATTGAGTCGGGGTTTTGCATGTTAGTATCTAAGATGAGACCCAGTTCATGCCGCTGCTCCAGCAGCAGCTTTGAGAATAAAACCGCCTTGTGCTTGCAGCTCGTGCTCGCGAACCAATGTTAAAAGGGTGTCAGGGCATTTCAAAAGTAAGCAGGCTGTGTTTATTACTACTTTATTGTGGGCATGTTCTAGACTGAGTAGTCCTCGCCCTCCTTGCGTTCTTGGGAGGTATAATCGGAACACAGATGACTTGGTGTGTAAGCTGTTATTTATATGCATCATTTTTCGGGTCTTGATGTCCAGCTCTCGGAGCTCATTTCGCGTCCACTTTATAACCCCAAAAGAGTAAAGTAAAATTGGGACCGCTAACACATTTGTAGCTAGGGCTTTGTTTTTCCCAGACAGCCTAGATGACCATGTCTGTCTAATTCGTTGTTGGTATCGACTTCGGAGTGAATCTTTTATCTGTCCTACCTCCTGAAAATGTCGCTGTTGTACTCCCAGGTAGGTATATGACTCTCCGATCCCTAGCTTGTGTATGATGCCCCCGTCCACAAGCTGTACATCCTCCGCGTAATCTTGATTTCGTCCCCTTTTCAGCTGAACCACTGCACACTTATCAAGCCCCAGCTCCATTCCTGCCCCCCGTAAAATCTTCGACCACTCGGAGAGATGACTTAAGGTCTCTCTCTCCAGAGGCATACAGCTTTAGGTCATCCACATAGAAAAGGAGTGTTACTTTATGCCTTCTGTTCCCGGGGGGCCCGCATTGGTATCTACGGACGTTTCTGAGAGCCACCGACAACGGTAGGAGTGAGATGCAAAACAATAGGGGGCTGAGAGAATCCCCCTGGAAGACACCTCTCTTGAACGTTACCACATTTGTTTGGACTTTTTTGGCATCTGTAGATATTTCGAATCGGGTCTTCCAGAGAGAAGTTAAACGTTCAACGCATCCCACCACGGAAACTGGTGCTCCAATGACCCGCAACAAATGAATGATCAGCTGATGATTGGTCTTGTCGAAAGCCTTTCGGTAATCAACCCATGCCATTGAGAGGCTTCGCTGGTGTTGCATGGCATCTTGTGTAATGCAGCGGTCAATTATAAGGTTCTCCCTGCATCCTGCTACTCCCCGTTTTGATCCTCGTTGTTCGTGAACCTGACCGAAAATTCCGTCAGCTGACCTCATCAGCCGCGAATACAATATTCGGGTAAATAGTTTATAACATGCATTCAGGCAGGTAATATGCCTGTAATTTTTTGCATTCCTCAAGTCACCGGTTTTGGGGATTAGCACAGTTCTTCTCTCAACAACCCATTCAGGGACTTGAATTCCTTCATGCAACCAACCGTCAAAAATCCTCGCCAAGTGCGGATGCGTACACGTGAGTTTTTTCCACCAATAGGAGTTTATTCCGTCTGGACCTGGGTCGGTAAAGTTTTTTGCACCTTTAATGGCATCCTTTACCTCCTCCGTTGTTATTGGGGGGTCATCTTCATAGTCCCGACGGAACTGTCGGCAAAATTTTTCAAACTGCCTGATAGCTGAGGCATTGGCGTCGAATGGCTGGGAGTTCTCATACAATTCTTTCTAAAACCTCTCGGTCTCCTTGGCGGACGGTGGATTGTCAATTATAGGTGGAGGCCCGATGAACAGTCTAGAAAGTCTCTCGCGGAAAGTTTTGTTTTCCTTGATGGCTCTGACCTTTTCGGTGATCTCCTTTTTTTTGGCAGTCAGCATCCGTATTCGGTCTAGGTTTTGCTGTTTGCGTACCATCAAGGCAGCTTGATTTAATGTATGATGTGACTGTCTTAAAGATGCAGCTATTCTGCGTACTGCGGGTGTAAATGGCCTGCCTGTGGTTTTGTAATCGATTACGCACTGAATCCTCGACGCTTCCTGTCTCGCAAGATGAATCTTTGAGTCTGGTCTGCTAATCCTTTGCCGCGCTCCCATTTCAGGCGTCATTCCTCGACTGCGACCTCCATCTGCGTTATGGTGTTCGATGACTGTGTAAACGGCGGAATTGATCTGCCATATTGTAGGCGTGCCATGTATCCTCTTCGGCCTGGACTACTGTTCTCGTAACACTCGAGCAAGTCACCCCGTAGTCCGCCATTCCACTCAAAGCGCTGCTGTCCGTTTTCGTTGCCAAGTTCGTCGTCGTTAGGCGGTTGCTCCGGCGAGGCTCTACCACCTCGCCCTTGACTTCCATCCGAGAAAAGTCCGTTATGAGAGCCTCTTCCTCTGGTACTTTCAGGAACCAGAGTATTCAGGGATTGGCGGGCGGTTAACCCACATCCAATCCCTCGGTCGACACTGAAAGGGGAAAAGCGGGTCCCTTTCTTGGACACCACCATTTCTGGCTGCCGATCCGATTTGTGTCCTGAGTAGCTGGGAACGTGGTGGCGCTAATCACCATGATATAAGATGTAAGGCGATCCCCCCCCGTATATATATATATATATATGTGTGTATATATGAACTAGATCAGATAACCGTTACTGGTTTAATAATATGATCCAACGTACGTCATAAAAACTTTAGCTCCTGCGGACAGGAGGATATAAAACGTACGTCCCTAAAAATCTTAGTGCAAGAAAACCGTCATAAACACCTCAACGCATGCCGATGCAGCTTTAATCAATGTTCAGCTTAAAACGGTTAGTTGCTGCGATGCCAGTTCCTGAAATTTATTCCCAGTTTTTGTTTATCTAGCGACATCGACTCTTATTTTTATGACCGACTTACACATAGGAGGAATAAGGGAGGATCAAAACCAATTAAAAAAAAATAATGCAAACCGTTAACAAGTAAATCAATCAAGAAAATAATAAAAGTACTAAAACCGCGAAAAAGTAAAAAAAAAAAATGACAAACAATGACCCAAACTATGTGCGCATATTTGAAGTGAGACTTCTTACGCTTAAACAGCAACAGCTTTATATCGTTGCAAAATGTAGTCTCGCTAGCCCGTGTGTCAACTCGTGTGTCACTGTATGCTTCCCTCAGCACGCGGTAAGAAATGTCACTTCAAAAGGGAGAAATAAAAAAGGAACGGGTTGATGCATTAGAAAGACAGAAATATAAAATGAAGAGGCTACATTCCCTCTGCTTCAACAAAACAATATGCTATTTTTAAACTGAAACTTCTTAAAAATTCAAGGCCGTGACACACGAGTTGACACAGGACCTAGCGAGACGATGCATGGAAAAGATACTCGACGTGCACATTAGAACGGGTGCACTTATGCGTATCAGACAGGCAAATCTACAGAACTAGCACTAAACAACCTTGTCGGGAACATAACATAAGCGTTAGAAAGCAAGACTATCGCGATGGGTGTGTTCTTCGACATCGAAGGAGCATTCAATAAACCATTACCAAACTCCTTATACACAGCATTAGCTGAAAGAGGGGTTGAATCGCAAATAAGGAACTGGATCGGAAGTATGTTAAACTGCAGAGTAGGCACACCAACCCCACAGGGGGAGAGCTACAGATTCAGAGTTGTTAGGGGATGTCCGCAGGGCGGGGTTTTGTCTCCCCTTCTGTGGTCTCTCCTGACGGATGGTCTTGGTCTGCTGGCGGTCCTCTCGCTGTGCAGGCATACGCGGATGATCTAGTAATACTGATTAGAAGCAACTCGCAAAGAACTATCTCAGAGGATCTGCAAGAGGTGCTAACCGTGGTCTATGACTGGTGTGAAAGGGAACAACTATCTGTGAACCCACACAAAACAGTTATAGTACCGTTCACAAGGAAGAAAAGGCTGGAAGACCTAAGACCACCTTCACTCAAAGGAGAAATTATCCCATTTGCGAATACAGTGAAGTATCTGGGAATAACCTTAGATAAAACACTTAACTAGAATGCGCATCTGGATAAAATTGCTGCAAAAGCGAAACTGTCACTATGAACCTGCAGACGCATTTGTGGCAAAATATGGGGCATGCATCCCAAACAAATGCACTGGCTCTATATTGCGGTCATAAGACCAATGATAACATATGGGGCAGTAGCTTGGTACTCTAAGAGCTTACAGAGCTCCGCGAGAATCAAATTATCTACCTTACAAAGACAAGCGTGTCTGGCAATTAGTGCCGCTTTCGGCACTACACCCACGGCAGCGCTTGAGTGTCTTCTAAATCTGCCACCTCTTCAAATGGTACTGGAGAAGGAGGCTAGATGGGCAACGTATAGATTGACACAGGCGGTGATCAACAATCCGCAGGCGATCATCATGGTGCCCAACAGACTGGAAAATGCCAATGAGCAGGACAGTGTGTTGGGTCTACCATCAGATGTTATGCCTATCAAAACCACTTATTACCATGCCTATGACGTCCTCCTACCAGAGAGGAACGAATGGGCGAAGAACTCTGAACATCTGAGAATAACAGAGAATAGAACCAATGATGGTACGGGAGCCGCTGCATGGAATAAAAATGGTATGGTTGAGCTTAAATGTTCCCTAGGCAAACATGCAACCATTTTTCAGGCTGAAGTTAAGGCCATTGATATGACTGCACAGTGGCTCATCGATAGAAACTGGAAAGGCAAGTCAATCAAAATTTTCTCGGACAGTCAAGCAGCTGTAAAAGCTCTTGATTCTAGCCGTTGTTCATTCAAGACAGTATGGAACTGCCAGGAACTACTCACCAAACTAGGGAGAGAAAACAAACTTACACTGATCTGGATACCTGGACATACAGGATATGAAGGCAACGAAAAAGCTGATGCTCTTGCGAAGCAGGCGGCCGCAACGGCCTTCATAGGACCAGAACCAGTACTGGGAATAGCTTATAACACAGCTAAAGAAGCCCTCTCCAGGTGGACACAAAATCAATTTGTAGACGAGAGTTACCAGGCCTAACTCATTCAAAGTTGGCGGTGAATCTGCCATCAGGAGTGAGAACTGGACAGCTTCTTCAACTTGGCCGGTAGCAGGTACAGGCTGTAGTTGGCATGTACACTGGCCATTGTCGGCTAAGAAGCCACATGAACAGGATAGGGCTCTCCGAAGAAACGGAATGCCGCTTGTGCTTGGAGGACGAAGAAACAATGAAGCATGTTGTATGCCACTGTCCAGCAATGGAAAGAACCAGACAAACAGTCTTTGGAAATACTCAAATCACACTTGCAGATTTTAAAACTATCCACCCCAGAAAGCTGTTCAATTTCTTGAAAAGGATCGAGCCTCTGGCATAGTGAAAATCACAGATGTGAGCCACAATAGACCAAGGGTCGCAGTGGAGGGTGCTATTTGGACCCACTCACGTGTACAAATACAATAGCGAGACGAAAATTTGCGCCCATAATAATCTGTTTTAAAAAGATCAGCGAGTGTGAGGTTAATAAACGATAAACATTAGTTTGTTACATTAATGTCATAAACAGTACTAAACATTTTTATTTATTCATATAAAAAATATAAACCAAAAAAACATAAACAAAACGCAGCTTTCTATAGAAAGAGAACACTAAAAACATTAAGTATAAGAAATACTAATAAATATACAAGAATACTATGATAGAGATTTTTTCAATTTTCAAAATCGATGAACTATTGGACGGTTTTGGACAACCAGAAATTTGGTTGTAGTCAAAGTAGAGAGTGGTCTTTCATTTAAGCCAAATCTATTCGTACCTTTTTATTTTAAATTAAATATAAATTTTTAAATTTTTGGAGTATGCGCAAAATTCTTGTGTATACTTAAAGATCCTATCTAAAGTAGGTATACAAAAGTTTTATTTTCATTTATTTGAATCTCCCTCCTAACTTAATAATTTTACGAATTGAGTAGGGTGTATCAATTAAGTAGAAACCAAAAATGCCAAAAATTTACATTAGCATTGCAAAATGTGATGTAATGTATATCATAACCACCCAAACTGACTCGACGTTAAAAAAGCATTTTCGGATATATACTAAAATGATACTTATTATGGACAATCCGGCAATATTGCATTAATATTTCATTGACAGAAACCATCGAGTTTCGATGTTTAGAGTTGCTAAAAATGGGGATTTATATGGGAATTACTTTTTTGCTTAAATGGTATTTTCCGCAAATTTCTTTCTTGAAATAAATGTACTATTTCAAATGTGGTCTTTCTAATAATAATAATAATAATAATAATAATAATAATAATAATAATAGCAAAAATCCACTGTCCGTAAAGTCGATCGGACCTCAGTTTCATTCACTACCCAGGAAAGAGTGTGCTGAACGCGCCTAGAGAAGTTTTCACTACAAAAAATTGCAGTTTCATAAAAATAGATTATTTTCAAAACATTGCCATGCGAAATCTCTACTAATAATTAGAGAAGTTACTTCTTACAACGTTGCCAAACTTGATTTTGAACTAGCATAATATACATGTAACAAATGTTTAATTAAATAATCAACAACGCAGCAAATTTTACCAAAGCTAATAAACTAACCAAAGCTAACCGAAACTAACTAGATTTAAGTACGGCAGCAGAGTAGCTATAGGAACATTCAAAATAAGCCAAAGAAAACTCAAAATACGCAAACCTAATTAAAAAAATGAGCGAGTCTGCTAGTACTCGACACACTGAAGAGTTAACATATCCTATATCGACCTGCACAAATATTTGAACATCCCTTGTAAAATCACTGCGTATAATTATTATGATGCCACAGCCGTTTACACATTTCCGTCCCCATTCGCTGGCTCATTTCCGTCCCATTTGCCGAGATTTACCTCATACTGCCGCGTAAGATGTTTACACATCAAAAAAATTTAACTCAATTTAAGTAAACTAACTAAATTTTAGTGGGGCATGTGTGCGCCAGCGCAGACGCGCACAGCAGTTAGAAACGATCAAAATTAGCCAAAAGATAATCGAAAATAATTACTGGCTGTAACTAGCTCACTTAAGATTAACGTAATATAAGCAAGGCTAGCCAAAACTAGCCAATAGTTATCCTAAACCGAGAAACTAACCAAAGCTAATTGAAACCCATCAAAACTATATTAATCAAATCACAGTTAATAACGATCAAAAATGTTTAAAGCTTGCCTCAAAGTAAGCAAAGTTAAATAAGCCAACCAAGCGCAGTATGTATAGTTAGAAACCATCAAAATTAACTAAAACTAACCAAAGCTATCTCAAAACTATCTAAATTAACCTAAACTAACCATATAGTTAGTCCAAATTAATCAAAGCTAACTTAAGTGAATTAAAAGCAGCTGAAGCTAATCAAAACACTGTCTCTATGTGACGTTAAAAAGTTACAATGATTTTATGTAGACAGTTAATTTTATGCCGTTCTCTCGTTCGCCGGCATAATTTTTCATCTGTCACAACGTCACAAGTCATGGTTCTGTCCATAGAAAAGTAATTTTATTTCACTTTTCTATGGTTCTGTCCTTCTTAAAGCGTTGTTGCCAAATGCAATTCTTTGGATGTACGTATGCACCCCGATAATTAAAGTTATATTTAATAATATTAAATGTAACTTTAATTACCGGGATACATTCATACAACCAAAGAATTACATTTGATAACAATGCTTTGAAGACAGGACAGAACCACGGCACATATATGTATGTGCCGTGACAGAACCGTGACTTGTGACGTTGTGACAGATGAAAAATTATGGCCGAGAACGAGAGAACGTCATAAAATGAACTGTCAGTGCAAGTTTCAAAGATGTTTTCATAAGTAAAAACGCTTTATATTAAAAAATATTGATTTTCTGTGATAATTGCAAAGAATGAAGCCAGAATTTAGGTATAATTTCAATGTGTATTTTTTTTTGGTTTGGGTTAGTTAGTGTCCCCCCCATTTTAGGTAAGCTTTCTGATGAACGATTAGAGGGAGAGGGGGGCCTTATTAATATTATATGTCTAATGACAACGACGAGTCTCCCCACACTAGTGCATTTTATTGAGAGACAGGAGAAAAAAATAGTGCAGAAACTTAAGTAGAAAAAAATTATTATAACCGCTAGGTATACGATTGGTTGATAATCTAGGACACAAAAAAAACGTGTATATTTTAAAGTTCGTCAATATCGGACGTCATATGCCCGAAATTAAACGGATGTAAATAGAAATGAAATGCATACAAGCATTGAGTCGGTATTGATACAAGACAAGAGTAAATATCTGTACTTCGGTTGTAGGACTAAGAAATTCTTACATTACGTAAACAGGAAACCGCTTTTAACCGTGAAAGAGCTCAGCAGCAGCAGCAGCAGCCACATTCTAAACACACCAGCCACATAACAAATAAACAAGTCCACAAGTGCGGAGATTTACAAACCTGAACAATCTATACACAACAGTTTTATTCTTAGACACATCTTTCTTAAATGCTTCACCATTTAATAACTTACAAGTAAAGGGGGGAACAAAAACAGAAATGCTTAGGTACCTAAGTCAGAACTTTTTCGCAGTCTGGCGCCATTTAGCGCACTTTTTACTTCACGTTGTTGTGGTTTTCGACACGATTTGCGGCACAAATTGACGCAAAAATAATCGACAAACTCGACGGGACTGAAAACCGAGAAAGAAGGCTTAAATCTACAAAACTCGCGTTCAAAACACGGTCGATCTATAAATAAATTCCATCCGTACCTACACTGTTCGTTTTGCTCTTGCTCCTTTTAAATTATACTGCCCACATCTAAGACGCCACTTCAATGACAGTGGACTTAACGCATTAACAAATATGTTGTTGGGTCGATTATAAATGTCAGAGACTAAATAATTAAATTGGTATAAATATATAGAGGTGCATGTTCGATAATATGGTAAAAACCAAGGCGAACGAGCCACGGATATTTATTCAAAACAACCCACCGGTCTTCGATTGAACGAAATTAAAATCGATAAACGCCGAGAAAAAGAATTGATTTTGGTTAAATAATACACGCTTTAAAAAATATATTTCTGAAATTGACCTCCTTACCAAAAAAAAACGAGATTAACAGGCAAGTCAATATACAAGAATGTTGTCTAGGGTCAGTAGATAATAATTCATCCATAACATTGCGTACACTGAGGCCTGTTGATTTGGCTTTGCTCAACCTGCTCGGAAACCCAAAATCAGCTTGGAGCAGAACACGAAATGCCATAACTGTACTCCAAGCAGATATTTCCTGCTCGGACGACTTCCTAGCTTGCTACCCCAAATGAACGCGCTTTTTGTTAAGAAAGCACGTGGACCAGCACCATTATATGGTATGGTATGGTATGGTTTATTAACCAAACTTGGCATGAAATATTTAAAACTAAAACTAACAAAACATATTAAGAGTACAAATAAATATATAAATCACAAATCATCACAAAAACTCTTAACAACACGTTTATATGACTGCAAAGACAGTCCAAAGATATCAATATTCCCTGGCAATGAATTCACTTCCCTGCTCACTCTGGATAATGGAGCGTTATGGGCATAGTTAGTTCTATGATACGGTTCATAAAAGAGGCGATGACCCCTAAGCACTCTCTGTGGTACAGAGATACCCACAGCGCCCAAAAGTTCAGGAGCATCAACCAATGAGTTGACCACTTTGTAGAATAGAACCAAATCCAGATAAACAGGCCTACTCGATAAAGATGACAAGTTAATATAATCCATCATTGCATCCATAGGAACATTACACTTAAAAGCTGTGAATCTTAGAAAGCAAGTTTGCACTCTCTCAATCTTATCCTTGTAAATGTCATATCTTGGTAACCAGACTGAAGAGGCATATTCTAGAACAGACCGAACGACCGAACAATATACATACAGACTTAAAGCAGTATCCTCTTAGCAAAGCCAACAAGTTTCAAACCCCTGCCCGTTATATGATTTATATGCAAATCAAAGTAGAGTCCTTGGTCAAGGATCACTCGAAGATCCTTTATGTGATCTGAACGGGCTAGTACTGAGCTATCCAGAGTATATGTATGACTTAAAGAATCTTTTTTTCGAGTGAATGTAATTACTGAACATTTCGATAAATTAAGCTGCATGAGATTAATAGGTCTGTTCTAGCAGCGATTTCAAACGGTTTCAAACCGTCCGGAGTTTGCGCATAACGAATAAGCGTCGCTTATATGGCTATGCGCAAACTCCGTACGGTTTGGAACCGTTTGAAATCGCTGCTAGAACAAACCTATTGTCACACCATTGATTAAAATTACTCAGGTCAGACTGCTAAGCCCTGCAGTCCTCTAGCCCATTAACAACTTTGAATATCTTTAAGTCGTCAGCATAAAGAGAAGACACTTACTGGATTCTATAGAACCTTCAACGTCATTTATGAAGCAGTTAAATAGAATGGATGCGAGGCGTGCACCTTGAGGAACACCAGACGGTAGACTCAAGTTCCCCAATCTTAACTCTTTGAGTTCGATTGAAAAGGTAACTGCCAATCCATTCAAGCAAAACCCCATGGACTCCCATACAGTTAAGCTTGTTTAAAAGAAGCTCATAATTTACTCTGTCGAAGGCCTTGGAGAAGTCGGTGTAAATAGCATCCACCTGACACCTCCTCTCCAATGCCTCCAACAGATGCTGTTCATATACCAACAGATTTGTCACTGCAGAGCGCCCAGAAACAAAGTCATATTGGGCTGTAGAAAAAATATTGTTAAACAATGGGTAAATTTTTTGATGGACAATTTGTTCCAATATTTTCCCAAAGATAGAAAATTTTGAGATACCCCTATAATTCTCAACATTAGACTTATCACCACTCTTGTGAATGGGGGTAATATAAGTCTCCTTCCAAGCTTCTGGAAATTTTCCAGTTGAAAGGGAAATACTGAAGATATCACACAAAATGGATGAAAGGATATACTGGCAGTTTTTAATAAAAGAGGGTGGAATACCATCTGGTCCCACCCCTAATTTATTGTTTAAATGGGAAATGGCCTCAAATACATCAGAAGGGGTTACTTGTCAAGAGTCAATATCAACTGATCTCTTTGAATAGGCGAGTGGTTGCGGAGTATAGTGATCTACAGAATAAACACATTGGAAAAAAAGTTTAAAAAGCTCTAAAATATCTGGTTGATTATTAGAAGAAGCAGTACCATAGAACATTGAGCTAGGAAAGCAGGCCTTTCTTTTCTCTACGTTTACAAAACCCCAAAATGCCCTACCATCCTCACACATGGTCCCCTCAATATTTGAAATATATGAAAAGTAAGTGTCCTCATATAATTTTTTACATGATGTCCTTAAGTCAGAGAACATTAAATAGTCTTCAGGAGAATTTGTAATTTTAAAGTTTTTGTGAGCCCGCTTCTTTTCAAAAATTAGTGCCCTCAACTCAACAGTAAACCAGTGAGCGAATTTCCTATTTTTTGCAACCGACCTAGGTACATATAAATCAAAACATGCATTAAGAATATTATACAAATTAGTTACACTGGTATTAACATCATTTTTGTCAATAAAGCAGTCCCAATCAAAATAAGATAAGTAATTGGTAATTTTCAAGTAGTTGCAATTTTTAAAATAATTATAAGTATAGCTAAATTGAAATTCATGTAATTGTTCAGGCATTGGAATTTCTAAGTTTAATGCTGGGTAATATACATCACATTTAGTAATAGAGATGTTTGAAACCTTTAGCTTTACACCTGGATTAGTACTAAAAACCAAATCCAAGATATTACCAGCCAAATTGGGAAGTGAATTCAATTGATACATATTGTTACGTTTTTCCCGTGGGTTCTTAACAGAATTACAACTTTGCTATTTTCAACTAATACTCTCGTTATTCACTACCACTGTATACAATTTAACACTCTAAACTACTCTTATAACTTTACAACTAATATCTATTCAACACTCAATGATTAACTGAACTGAACTGCTAACCGACTGACTAACATTCGCCTTAGGTCTGCTTATATATAATCTTAAATCTATCACGAATATTCGGGAAGTATTCCGAGGCCACTCTATATGATCTCGACGAGGCCATCGAGACAATTCCAGCGATCCTGAAACCCTCTTAATTCTGATTGTCCCGATCAGCTACTTCATGTCCGTGATATGCTTTCAACCTGTCGAGGTGGACAACTTTCAGTTTGCTTCTGGGGCTACGCTGAATTCTATACACAACGTCATTAATTCTTTTGATAACCGTATAGGGTCCTTCCCATACTGGTGTTAGCTTGGGAGATCTTCCTGTCTTCCTTTGCGGGTTATATAACCAGACTTTATCGTTCATCCGAAATCCCCTAGAGTTAGCTTGGAGATCATATCGAGCCTTCATTCGGTCACTGGCGAGACGTTCAAACGGTAGTCCCACATCATTCTGTTTCATCTTCCCACTGAATCTTGTCGGGGATCCTTGACTTGAGGCACAGGTTGAACACAACTGGCACCATGATTTCACATCCTGGCAGTAGTTGACCCAGTAAAATCTGTCGCGGATCTTATCAATCATTCCGTTAACTCCGAGATGAGCACCAAACTTTCTATTATGTACTTCGTCCAGAACTTCCGATACCCTCTTCCTTGGTACCACTAACTGCGTCTTCACTACTTTGCCATCGGCGCTTTCCCAGGCTCGTTTAAGGAGTCCATTTTCAACTACCAGGGAGTCCCACTGAGCCCACAGAGATTTAAAAGTAGATCCCTTAGTTGAAATATCTCCCCAGCTTGGTCTTGGTTGCCGTTCTTCCTTAGCTTTTAGTAGTAGTGCTATTTCATGATCCTCAAGCTGATCTTTCTTTAGTTGCCCTGTGGTCCACTGCTGATCAACCTTAAACCTGATTCATCTAATGGGAGTGATTCCTTCTTGTTGGTCAATTCTTTGGCGATGTTTATAATTATCCTCAGATGACCTTCTGGATAAAGCATCTGTATTACTATGCCATCTTCCTTCCCTGTGCTTAGCCTTAAAGTTATATTGTTTCAACTCTTCCTGACTTGGCTTTGAACTGCTGTTGCCTCTGGATGGAGCTGTAGGTCGTAGTTGTACTCGGCAGTCTCTCTTAAAATGCCCAATGTTGCCACATATATAGCACTGATTTAAAACATTTCGGTTACGTGACCTATCTTCTAGTAGATCCCGGAATCTTTGTACTTGACAGTCTCTTTTGAAATGTCCAGTCCTGCCGCATCTATAGCACTGATTTATAGCCTTGCGATTACATTATCTAACTTCTGTTGGCTCCCGGAATATCCGTACTCGACAGTCTCTTCTGAAATGTCCAGTCTTTCCACATCTATAGCACTGATTTGATGTATTTCGGTTATGTGGCCTATCTTCTATTGGCTCCTGGAATCTTTGTACTCGACAGTCCCTTTTGAAGTGTCCAGTCTTGCCAAATCTATAGCACCGATTACGGTTGTATGGCCTAACTTCTGGTGACTCCTGGAATCTCCTCGTGGCCTGAAGAACTTCGGTTAATTTCTTCAAAATACCGCCGATTTCAGTTAGTTCACAACTGTTCGCCAAATTTTCTTCCTTGACGGATACGTCCCTGATTGCTGGCTTAGAGATGTTACAGGCCGCCTCGATTTCCAGAGCTCTACCCAAAACTTCATGGCTGCTATCAAATTTGACTAGACGTAACATCTTCTGAGTTTCTGGATCTCTGACACCGTCCACGAAATACTCAACAACAAGTTCCTCTTGAAATTCTTCCGTTGCTCCCGGATAGGCCAACTGAACGAGACGTCTGACGTCTGCCTCAAACTCATGCAGGTTTTCACCAGGCTTCTGATATCGAGACTTAACTTGTGCCTGATACAGTTGTCTTCTATGCTGGTCTCCAAATCGTCTCTCCATGGCAGCTGCAAGTATGTCATATTTCCCCTGATGGCTGATGGGAATAGTCTGTAATAGTTCCAAGGCAGATCCACGAAGCGCAACCACTAGTGATGTAGCCATTTCTTCGTTATTCCAACCGTTGGCAACAGCAGCGTCCACGATGTTTGACCATCGTACGTTGGAGGTTTGATGTTTTGTCCTGAGGCGAATGCCCTCTCGGTGGGTACTTGATGTTTTAGTCTGGTAACTTCTGCTTGTAGATTCTTAATTTCTTTCTGTACGTCTCCTACTTCTTTTTGTACATTTCCAACTTCTTTTTGTACATTTCCCACTTCTTTTTGTACAGTTCCAACTTCTTTTTGTATATTGTTTACTTCTTTTACAAACTTCTCATTTTGCCCGTCCAATATTTTCTGTAATTTTCCTTGCTCGCCTACAATACAGCCGGTCCTGCTCTGCTTGTCTTTTGTCTTCTTGGTCTTGTAAAATTTTCTGAAGACGGTCCTGTTCTGCTTGCCTTTTATCTTCCTGGTCTTGTAAAATTTTCTGAAGCCGGTCCTGTTCTGCTTGCCTTTTGTCTTCTTGATCTTGAAAAATTTTCTGAAGCCGGTCCTGTTCCTCTTTCCGATCCGCTTGCTTTTTATCTTGTTGATCTTGAAAATTTTTTTGAAGCCTGTCCTGTTCTGCTTGCCTCTCAGCATTTAGATTTTCCATGAAATCTGCCAACATTTTATTTATTTGCTCCATTTCTGCCGTTTGTTGCCTCGTATTGACCATAGAACGATATAAAATTTTTACAGAATCCACCAATCAAAACGGTCTCGTTGACAATCCAACTTCTGACACCAAATGTTACGTTTTTCCTGTGGGTTCTAAACAGAATTACAACTTTGCTATTTTCAACTAATACTCTCTTTATTCACTACCACTGTATACAATTTAACACTCTAAACTACTCTTATAACTTTACAACTAATATCTATTCAACACTCAATGATAACTGAACTGAACTGCTAACCGACTGACTAACATTCGCCTTAGGTCTGCTTATATATAATCTTAAATCTATCACGAATATACGGGAAGTATTCCGAGGCCACTCTATATGACCTCGACGAGGCCATCGAGACAATTCCAGCGATCCTGAAACTTCGCGACCGGCCGGGCGATGAGTCATACAAACAGGGAAGCGAGCGGCACGGCGGCGGCTAGTTTTATAGAGTAGCACAAAAACGTTCGGATGGTTGTATAGGCTAGCCGTAACAATATTTAAATAGGCCACATAATCCAACAGAGTCTCTGCATTCCGGTTTGAGCCACTCAGACATATAGGAACTGCTCCAAATTCATCACTCTCCCAATTTACATTTGGTAGGTTAAAATCCCCACATAATAAGATCCCATTGTGGGAGTTATTGTCCAGGACGTATTCCAGTGAACTACAGAACTGTTCATAGATTTCAGCAGGAGAGGCAGGAGGAATATATACACATCCAAGGATTAGGTGAAACCTATCAATGGTTAGCATAACAAAGACTTGTTCGATATGATCACAATTCAACCGTAGCTGGTATGATGGTTGATCCTTAATGACAGCAATCATCACTCCTCCACCACGAGTATTAAGACTGGTGGTTGCAGAGCGGTCGCATCTATATAAGGTAAATTTGCTCAGGCCAATCTCAGATATTTCGTTCCTAAGCCATGTCTCCGTGAAGAACAATAAATCATAATCATCAATTTCTGAAGAGGCATTTATATCTAGAAGTTTGTTATTTATGCTTCTTAAGTTCTGGTACTTGTTTAGGTGGTGGGGCCCTACTCTGTGAAAATTTGGTTCTCTCAAAGATTGACCCCTATTGGAATGGTAGAAAATAAAAGGTTTTACTGTTACTCCCACCGGCCACAGGTCACTATTCAAGAACGTACCCTGCAAATTCGGCGCTATGCCAATCTTGAAAGATGCCATGTGACCAAGTTTCGAGGAGAGACTTTCACAGCTTAAGATATCAATTTTATGAGACGCTAGGTGCGATTTGAAGACTTCAACTGTGCATTCAGGACTAAGATTGCCAAACATACATCAGTTTTCTCTCGAGGGCAGCTGGAGGGATGTATGGTAATTGTTAGTACCTCTTATGACATGAGAACTACTTTTGCGGGCATCCTGGGCATCACTGTGGTTTTTGTTTTTACCTGGTAATTCACAGTCATTAACCAAACTCTGGATATGACCTAATTTGCGAGGCTTTTTGAGTTAACTTGCTCAGAATCATTGGAAGCACTGGGACCATTATTTATCGTTGCCGGGTTTACCACCACAGATGCAGTCATAAACTGAACCAGCTCCTTGTTTGGATCAATAATTGCTTTAACTGCGCCATTAAGTTTATTAGAGATAATTTCAGTATGGTTTTTAGTTCCTCTGCTACAACATCAGTCGAATTCCTCTTGGGTAATGGGTCATCTGCTCACGTCTTCCGTTTTAGATCATTTAATTCTCCTTCCAAGATAGAGATTTTGTTTCTTAGTAAGGGAATCATAGTAAAACACTCTAAACAATCGGGACAGAAGTGACGTAAACATCTCTCTTTCATGATAAGAACTCTGATCTCGGAACTCCTCACTCCCGAACAGAGTCTACAAATTATTTGGCGACACACATCGCAAGGAAGTCCAAACAATGCACTCTTGTCTTCCCGTGGTATGCATTCCTTATTGCATTTATAGCACATGCTCATTTTGAGGTTGGAAGTGAGCAAAAATCCGTAATATAGGGATATTTTTCTCAAAAATGACCGCGATGCCTTTCGGCCTTTCAAAATTTAAAAAGTGGGGTCATATTATTATTTTATATTCCGCTGTTTTTGTTGATTATCTGCCATCTTTCTGCTTTTGCTCTAACTGCTCCACCTCCAGACTAGGTGCAAGTAGAGCATGATCCGAGGCATGATCTAACTGATCTCGAGCACATTGCTCCATCCCAAGCGAACAAAAAAAATATAATGTTGTTTTGAATACCTACAAGAAAATAGGAAGAAATTCTGTAAGTAGTGCAATCTAAATTTATAATCTTCGTAAAACTAAAAACTGATTTTGAATATATTTTGAAAAAAGAAGATGCGCAGACGCATGTCCTCTTTTTTGTTTAACTGGTTGCAGTGCAGGGGGTAAAAGTAGTTCTCAAGCTTTTGAACTTGTAGCTATGTTGCCAAGTAAGTGATAGAAATATGGTTATATTTTTCGATTTTTTCGTTTGCTTCTTCTCAATTCTTTTCATTTATTTGGATTGGTTTTCGTTAGACTTGATTCGCGCTCCTATTTTGGCGCGTTTTAATGCAAACAAGTTGAAAATTAACTGATACTAGGCGATGTTGCCAAGCCTAGATTTTAGATTTGGTATTAACATTAACATGTTGACTTTTCTTTCTTCTTTACCGATTTCATACGGGAGAAAGAGGGCAAGACAGAGAGTCATATACTTGCGAAACGAAAATTTTAAAGCGTGTCGTGACGCGGCCTTGAAAATTCACTCTCATGCAGCCAAAGAAGTATTCACTTCAAAAATTTGCCCATGTAACAAAGAATTCCCAGAGTTAAGTTCCAATAATGGTGTAGGTGTTAGTAATTTCATTCCATCGAATGGTAATAGAATTCAGAGACCGAGAGATCTTTATAATAGTACTCAAATACCATCATTTACTAAAGTAACATCTTAAGAACAACAACAGAGAAAGCAAGCCACTCCAATTCTCACAAATGTATCAATTTTATCATTGTATGTACCTCACATTCTCCCTAAAGAAACTATCAATAAGAGAAACACATAAAACATCTTTTAGACCTTTTAGGATTTTGAGAACATGTTCCTCAAAATATTACTACATTTGGGAATTCTTCCCAAATTAGCCTGTAATGCAAGGTATTACAGTGGAATATCAGGAGTTTGAGCGCGAAAAGAACTAACTTGCAAATATTTATGAAAGAACATTGAACATTGAACATTACTCGGATGTGATGGCATTAAGCGAAACTTGGTTAAACTCTACACTATCATCTAATTTTTCAAAATATGTTTCTGTCAGAAAAGACTGACTTGATGGGAAGGATGGTATTGCTCTTTTCATTAGAGATAATGTCAGTTTTACGAAAAACTAGCATACGAATTCAAGTGCTCAAATATAATAGACTAACAACCATCCGAACGTTTTTGTGCTACCTATAGAACTAGCCGTCGCGCCGTGCCCCTCGCTTCTCTGTCTGTATGAATCATCGCCCGGCCGGCCGCGAAGTTTCAGGATCACTGGAATTATCTCGATGGCCTCGTCGAGATCATATAGAGTGGCCTCGGAATACTTTCCGAATATTCGTGATAGATTTGAGATTATATATATGCAGACCTAAGGCGAATGTTAGTCAGTTCAGTTCAGTTAATCATTGAGTGTTGAATAGATATTAGTTGTAAAGTTATAAGAGTAGTTTAGAGTATTAAATTGTATACAGTGGTAGTGAATAAAGAGAGTATTAGCTGGAAATAGCAGAGTTGTAATTCTGTTAAGAACCCACGGGAAAAACGTAACATTTGGTATCAGAAGTCGGATTGTGAAGGGACCGAACTTGCGAAGTATTTTTCGAGGAAAGAAGTACAAGTACGTCAACGAGACCGTTTGATTGGTGGATTCTGGTAAAATTTTATAAAATTCTATGGTCAATACAAGGCACCAAACGGCAGAAGTTGAGCAAATAAATAAAATGTTGGCCGATTTCATGGATAATTTAAATGCTGAGACGCAGGCGGATCGGAAAGAGGAGAAACGTAAAAGGCAAGCAGAACAGGACCGGCTTCAGAAAATTTTGCAAGACCAAGAAGACAAAAGACAAGCAGAACAGGAACGGCTTCAGAAATGGATGCTTGATGTAATTGTAGGCGAACAAGGAAAATTACAGAAAATATTGGACGGGCAAAATGAGAAATTTGAAAAAGAAGTAGGTAATATACAAAAAGAGGTTGGAAATGTGCAAAAAGAAGTTGGGAATGTACAAAAAGAAGTTGGACATGTACAAAAAGAAGTTGGGAGTGTACAAAAAGAAGTAGGAAACGTACAGCAAGAAATGAGGAATCTACAAGCAGAATTTACCAGACTAAAAAACCAAGGATCCACCGAGAGGGTATTCGCCACAGGACAACATATCAAACCTCCAACTTATGACGGTCAAACATCCTGGACTATGTACCAAAGACAATTTGAAGCCGCTGCGGTTGCCAATGGTGGAATAATGAAGAAATGGCTACATCACTAGTGGTAGCGCTTCGTGGATCTGCCCTGGAACTACTGCAGACCATTCCCATCAGCCAACAGGGGAAATATGACATACTTGTAGCTGTACTGGAGAGACGATTTGGAGACCAACACCGAAGACAACTGTATCAAGCACAAGTAAAGTCTCGGCATCAGAAGCCTGGTGAAAACCTGCAAGAGTTTGAGGCAGAAATTGGACGTCTCATTCAATTGGCCTACCCGGGAGCGACAGAGGAATTTCAAGAGGAACTTGCTGCCCAATATTTCGTGGATGGTATAAGAGATCCAGAAACTCAGAAAATGCTACGCCTAGCCAAATTTGATAACAGCAGTGAAGCTTTGGGTCGAGCCCTAGAAATCGAGGCGGCCTGTAACATCTCCAAGCCAAAAATCAGGGCCGTATCCATCCAGGAAGAAAAGCCGACAAACAGCTGTGAATTAACTGAGATGGGCGAAATTTTGAAGAAATTAACGGAAGTTCTTCAGGCCGCAGGGAGATTCCGGGAGCCAATAGAAGATAGGCCACGTAACCGAAATACATCAAGTCAGTGCTATAGATGTGGCAGGACTGGGCATTTCAAAAGAGACTGACGAGTACAACTACGGTCTAGATCTCCATCCAGAGACGCTAGGGCCTCCAAGTCAAATCAGGAAAACTTCAATTAGTCAACATTGCGGGGCGGATATTGGCTAAGGAAGATAAAGTCCCCAGGATCGTCTCCATAAAAAGCCTAGGAAAAGCCGCCGACAGTCTAACTGTTAAAGGAAAGATCAACGGAAGAGCCATAACAATTACTGTTGACACTGGTGCGGCGGTATCTTTGATAAGGTCCAACAGGGTAAATAGAGTAGAAGTTCTACCCATATTAAAGAATGTAGTTTTACGTACAGTTACCGGTAAGACAGCTGAAGTACTTGGGGAAATGGATATCGAACTTCAACTGGGACGAATTAAATTATATCACACAGTGTTAGTCGCCGACATCGAAGACGAATTTATTTTGGGGATGGATCTCATCGGTCAACATGGATTCTCTTTTGACAACAAGCTTAATCTTCTGAAGTTTGGCACCGAACAGTTCATCCTTAACAAAACAGACGATGGCACACCGACTAAAGTAGTGGCGGCATGTACTGTCAGAATAAGCGCAAATACCGAGCAGATAATTTTTGGAAAATTGGAGAAGGATTTTGGAGGCTGCATCGGACTTATCCAACACCACGATTTGCCTTGCAAACACCTCGTAGGCAAAGCATTAGTCAAAACTGACGGCGAAATACCGATAAGGACAGCAAATATTTCATCCAATTCCATGAAAATCAATAAAGAAGATGTAATAGCCACTTGCGAGCCGGTGCAGTGGGGAACCAGTTGCGAGACGCAGTCAGAAGTAACACCCTCAACGTCACCTAAGGAAGTCCTAGAACATTTCCAGAAGTCATGGCATCATCTGTCCTCCGAAGAACTGAAGAAAGCTACACAATTTATCAAAGAGCAGAGCGCAGCCTTTAAAAGGAAAAATGGCAATACTGGAAGAACGAACATCATAAAACATAAAATCAACACTGGAAGTGCTCACCCCATACGGCAGCATCCTCGGAGGCTACCAGTGACGAAGCAGCACGAGGTTACCACATTAGTCAACAAAATGCTTGACGATGAAATTATTGAGGAATCATCGAGCCCATGGTCGTCTCCTGTTGTCTTAGTCACCAAAAAAGATGGGACTACCAGATTCTGCGTGGACTATAGAAAGCTCAATGACGTCACCAAGAAAGACAACTATCCACTTCCCAGGACTGATGACACGTTGACGACACTAGCAGGTTCTCATTGGTTCTCAACACTCGATTTAAAGAGCGGCTACTGGCAAGTAGGCATTGACGAACAGGATAAGGAAAAGACTGCCTTTTCTACCGGAAGTGGTTTATATCAGTTTAAAGTTATGCCCTTCGGATTATGCAATGCCCCCGCTACTTTTGAGCGTCTTATGGAGGTTGTTCTACGAGGCCTCACTTGGAAGACATGCCAGGTCTATCTTGATGATATAATGGTAATGGGAAAAACTTTCGAAGAGCACCTACAAAACTTGCATGAAGTTTTTACTAGAATCAAGAATGCTCAGCTCTTACTGAATCCAAAGAAATGTTTTCTTTTCCAACAAAAAGTTGAATTTCTCGGGCATGTTGTGTCATCAGAGGGAATCCAAACCGACCAACGGAAGATTACAGCAATCAAGGACTGGCCTCGTCCTCGCGACAAACATGAACTGCGGAGCTTCCTTTGACTATGTACTTATTATAGAAGATTTGTTGAAGGATTTGCAAATATAGCTGCACCTCTACATAAGCTCACTGAAGAACGAGCTAATTATAACTGGGATCATAACTGCGATTCTGCGTTCAGGAAATTAAAAGCGGAGATATTCTAGTCCAATATTGGGATATCCGGAACAAATGGGTAAATTTGTATTGGACACAGATGCAAGTAACACCGGCATCGGAGCAGTTTTACCGCAAGTACAAGCAGGGGAAGAACGAGTTATCGAATACTACAGTCGAACTCTTTCGAAACCTGAACGTAACTACTGTGTAACCCGAAAATAGCGTTTGGCAATAGTACGGTCTGTTGAGCATTTCCATCAAGAATTTCTGATAAGGACTGATCATGCAGCACTTAAATGGCTTTTGGATATGAAACAACCTGAAGGACAGGTAGCCAGGTGGCTTGAAAAGTTACAACAATATAATTTTAAGGTTAAGCACAGAGCAGGGAGATTGCATAATAATGCAGATGCTTTATCCAGAAGACCATGCGCGGATAATTGTAAGCATTGCCAAAGAGTAGATCAACGAGAAGGAATTACTCCGATTAGGCAAACGAAATTTGAGGTTGATCAGCAGTGGACCACAGAGCAACTTAAAAATGATCAGCTTGAAGATAGTGAAATAGCACTATTGCTAACAGCTAAAGAAGAACATCAACCAAGACCAAGCTGGAGCGAGATATCAACTAAAGGACTTGCTTTTAAAACTCTGTGGGCTCAGTGGGACTCCCTGGTGGTGGAAAATGGACTTCTTAAACGAGCCTGGGAAAGCGCCGATGGAAAAGTAGTGAAGACACAGTTAGTGGTACCAAGGAGGAAGATATCGGAAGTTCTGGAAGAAGTTCATAATGGAAAGTCTGGTGCTCATCTCGGAGTGAACAAAACGATTGACAAGATTCGCGACAGATTTTACTGGGTCAACTACTGCCAAGATGTGAAATCGTGGTGTCGGCAGTGCTCACCCTGTGCCGCAAGCCAAGGACCCAAAACAAGATCTAGGGGCAAAATGAAACAGTATAATGTGGGCCTACCGTTTGAACGTATCGCCATTGACGTAGCTGGCCCTTTTCCAGAAACAAATAATGGTAACAAGTACATTTTAGTGGCAATTGACTACTTCAGTAAATGGCCTGAAGTCTTTGCAATCCCTAATCAAGAAGCTGTTACCATAGCAGAGGTCCTTGTGAATAACCTATTCAGCAACTTTGAATCCAAGGTTTTCCAGAAAGTCTGTGATTTACTCAACATCCATAAAACATGGACTACAGCCTTACATCCACAATCAGACGGCATGGTTGAGAGGTTTAACAAGACCATTGAAGAACATTTGTCAAAGGTCGTAGATGAACATCAGAACGATTGGGACCAACACATACCACTATTCCTAATGGCCTATAGATCAGCAGTCCATGACACGACAGGACTAACACCAGCCATGGTTTTATTTGGAAGAGAACTCCGCTTACCCTGCGACCTATTATTCGGAACGCCAGACAAGCAGGATATGGAAATTCAAGACTACGCAGACTCCCTTAAGGAAAAGTTACTATACATCCATGAATTAGCCAGAGAAAACATGGAGAAAGCCAGTGACCGAATGAAGACACGATATGATCTCAAAGCTAATTCTATGGGATTTCAGATGAACGATAAAGTCTGGTTATATAATCCTCAAAGGAAGAAAGGAAGATCTCCCAAGATAACGCCAGTATGGGAAGGACCCTATACAGTCATCAAAAGGATTAATGACGTTGTGTATAGAATTCAGCGTAGTCCCAGAAGCAAACTGAAAGTTGTTCACCTCGACAGACTGAAAGCATACCACGGACATGCAGTATCTGATCGGGACGATCAGGTTTAAGAGGGAGGCAATGTCACGATTAACAACCATCCGAACATTTTTGTGCTACCCTATAGAACTAGCCGCCGTGCCGTGCCCCTCGCTTCTCTGTCTGTATGAATCATCGCCCGGCCGGCCGCGAAGTTTCAGGATCACTGGAATTATCTCGATGGCCTCGTCGAGATCATATAGAGTGGCCTCGGAATACTTCCCGAATATTCGTGATAGATTTGAGATTATATATAAGCAGACCTAAGGCGAATGTTAGTCAGTTCAGTTCAGTTAATCATTGAGTGTTGAATAGATATTAGTTGTAAAGTTATAAGAGTAGTTTAGAGTGTTAAATTGTATACAGTGGTAGTGAATAAAGAGAGTATTAGCTGAAAATAGCAGAGTTGTAATTCTGTTAAGAACCCATGGGAAAAACGTAACAATATGTTTATAGTTAATTGTTATATTCCTCCAGCGGAATACATAGATGGACTTCAGTGGTCCCAATCGATTAATTTTGTACAAGAACCAAAAATAATTGTTGGCCATTTTAACGCCACCCACCCAACATGGAGTCGGATTCTCCGACATCTTTTATCAGCCAGGTAGGTATAGCTTCAAGATACTTAAGCCGCTCTGGATTGAAAGGTTTTATTTTATACTCGAAATTGCCATTATCCGTCAGTACAGGGTTTTCCCATGTATGCTGTAACCCAAGGTTTATTTTAAGAATTTGGGCTAGTAAATTCCTACGTTATTGCAACGCTGACGAGTAGGAAGTTATTAATAAATAGAGCAAATCGTGAAAACTTACCTAATAGTGATTTTTCGTTACTCTCATCTTCCTGCTTCTCTTGCTCCGATTTCAATTTACTTGGACTGCTGGGCGGACTAAGCGAAGAGAGACTTCCCGATGTTGCGGACAAATTCTCCCTGCTTGCGTCATCCTCTAAAGGAGATTTAGGAACATAACCATGGACAGGAGGCTGAAGATTTTCAGCGTTCTTCTCTTCTCTGAACAAACATTTTGGAGCCAATTCCTTCTTTTCGTGAGGAGTTACGTCTTTTACATCTTTAATTTCGGGCGACGATTTGTATTTCGAAGGTGAAACCTTAAAACTGTCATTACTCGTAGAGGATAGTATTAGGCTTGATCGTTTTTCTTTGCTATGTACAAAATCGTTGTTTGGGGAGACTATAGAGGGGCTCGTTTTGGGGCTACTCGAGTCGAATTTCGCTACACTAGAGTAGGTGATGGGTAATACCGAACATGATAAGGGGCGATCCTTTTTCACCACGTTGATTCGTCTAGAAGCTTCCGTTCTAATAGGCGGTTCCGGGGGTGGAGACGTAGGCGGACTGATTATCCTGCAATCACAAATAGAAACATTTAAACGTGATTAATTTTCAAAAAATCTTTTATATGTTATGCAGTTAAAACTCTTATGGGATTTTGGTGCTCGGTCAAATTTGATGAAATTTTTGGGATGTTGTTTTTCTTGAGGTTTTAATTAAAAGTGTCCATGGGCACTAATGAATAGTTTTTAGGATACAGTGTGTATAAAAAGTTGAATATTTGATTGGGCGGGGCGGCGTGAAGTAAGCGCCCAAAGTGTCAACGTCGCGTCGGTTTTCTCGGCCTCTCCAGCAGAACTATTGATAAAAATAACAGGGAACCATAGAACTCTTTTATATAAAACGAGAACTGCCATAAAATCGAAGAAAAACTGTTCAGCTAACCAATTTGTTTTCCAAAAAAGGTTAATCCCTCATATATATTTTTCCAACAAATTTTGTTGTGCCGAGTTGTGCTCAGTTTGTGCTGACCTGTGACGCTTTTCCTTTTTTATTATTATTTGCAAAAAAAATATTAATATTTTAACAAAAATGTATCAGATTTTATCAAAAAATATGGAAATGCATCGGGCATGATTTGAACGTGACTTGTTACTGTCATTTGTCACAATATCCAAAACGTCAATTTTTCAAAAGCAACACTGTTGCCAAATTTATTCTTAAGATGTTTGCCGCAGTTTAGTTTCGTCTTCTAAGAAGGCAGCAAAATTCATTGGTAAGAAATAATGCAGGCGAATGAATGCAAATGCACATTAAATTACGAGCTTTGAAGGCATTTTTGAAAATAAATTGCGGCACAATTGGGCACAAAATGACAATGACGCTCCATGCATTGCCATAGTTTTTAATGAAATTGGATATATTTTTTAATTACTGTTATAAAAATGTATCTTCGAGAATTTCCGACAATTTTTTTTTGAAAAATTCACAATGGCTATGCTAACTTTATGGAGATTAGGGGCGGTTCACTAAGTAATTTAAATTTTTGAGTTTGCAAAATTATGATATATTATGTTTAAAACCAAAAACTGAAAATATCATTTATCTCTACTACCTACCTGGAGTGGTTAAAAGAGGCACTTCGAGCGGCCGCAGAACTACTCTTCGGGTACGCCGATTCTTGATGCGACGATTCCTTGCTATTAACGGCCAGTTTCACTTCAGTCTTATTGGGATCGCTATGATACCGTGAACTACGATTTTTTGAAAAATGCGAGGTCCAATTCTTTTGACGCTCTATCAATTCCTTACTATTGAACTTCCGTTCCGGTTTCTCGGGTTTTTCCGGTTTCTTCAATAGTACCGGCTTCGTTCGATCTAGTTCGAGTTTTGCATCGTTGCCATTCGTTTTGATTACAACGGAATCTCCGTTATTGATCCCGTTAGATTTTCTGTTTTCGTTATCGGTAAGGGTTGGCACACTGTTACTGAATTGGTCGTGATGATGATTGTATTTCGGAGGCGACGGTGATCGGGAACTTTGAGATTTAGTTTCGCGGCTTTCGCTGTTAGCCGAACTGCTTCTGGACCTATCCAAGACATTCGAAGCACTTTTTGTTCCTTGTAATGGTATAATCCTGCTGCTAGGCTTATGATCTTCAGACCCTAATTTCTCAAACATTGCCCTGGCATTGTTAAATCTTGTTACGTGAGATTCGGTTCTCATGACTGTCACCGTTGGAGAATCTACGTCGAGTTTCTCGGCAGAACCACTGTTCAGTTTCTGGGTCTTCCTCACCGGGGTGAAAATGTCCTCTTTTTGATTTGGCACGCGGCTTTGGAAGATATTCGCTATTTCGGATACTTTGGAGCCACCGAATCGAGGTGGTCCCTTTTTATCGTCCATATCGTACTGATGTTTCTGAAAATAAATGAGTTCTAGTCAAGCAAACTGGTAAAACAGAGATAAGATAAATGAGAAAACTATGCATATCTGTAATTAATAAAAGATAATACGCGCAATTTGAAACGGATTTATCATATGGCATAGGATCAGCTTATCTTTTAGTAGCAAGCAAACCCAAAGTTGCGTAACTATTTTTGAGGAATTAAGCCTTGAGCCGGAACAAACAACAAGTAAGTCAGTCGGCAGATATTATACAACATAATAAAATGTTCGCCAATTAGAACGCCGTACTTTGAAAAAAAAATAAAAAATTAGAAGTAGGGGACTCTGGGGTAATAAGGTTCAAAATTTTGATGGTTTGACTTTTAATATGCATTAAAAAAATATATGGGTAATACAAAAGTATCCGTAAAACTGCAACATAATATGTTATTTGTGAGCTCAAAAAATTTTTTATACGGTTTGAATCCTATTTAGGATAATGAAATCAACAAAGTTCTTATTACCCCACCATGGTGTTCTTATTACCCAGGTAGGGTTAATGAGAACATTCTTTATATTGGGCTATACATTTGTTATATGAAGACGCCAGAGGTAATAGGGACTTATCTACAAATGTTCTTATTACCCTCCAAAAATCGCCAAAATCGCTCGAACGGTTCAAAAGATATTAGCTGTTAAAAAAATAAAAGTCATATTTGGTTGTTAATATTTAAACTATTTATTTAGTGGAATATAGCAACAATGAGATCTTACCACTCTGAGGTCTGTTAAGGTTTTTACTTAAGTTTTAGAAAGTGCTAAAACCTTTAGGAAAATATGTATAGTAAAAAAGTTACAACATCTTAAATTTACTATGATTTCCATTTTATTTTTCACAATATTTCAATTTCTGCTTAAAATATCTGGTTTTAACTTCTTTATGTTGATGATATATTGAGAAAAATAACTTTAAACAACCAACAGAATATTTCTTTTTTTTTTAATTAACAAGTTAAGAATAATACACAAAAAAAAACATTTAAGAAAAAAGGTTATTTTGCCAAAATATGTTTACATAGCTCTTGGCTCCATATTTTGAATTTCTTTTTTAAATATTTTATACGCTGCTCGAATAAGGTGAAGCTCATTCACATGTCCCCATTTGTATGGGTCCATAAAAAATGAAGTTTTTCTTCAAACGTCAGTAAATCCGTCATTACTCGACTGTGTAGGCGGCCGTGAAGTTTCATTTTTCCTCCGCCGGAGCTTTACTTTTCACTTTTCCGCCGGCGGAGGTAAAAGTGTTACCATAGCAACATAGATACAAGCAAACAACAAAGCAAGCGTCAACAACTCAAGAATTATTAAACTAAAATTTGTATTTATCACTCAATTTGTGCACTGCATTTCTAAAAATCACTAATTTAGGAACAAATTGGTTATTATTTGATCGAACTTACTCAATAACTGCTTATCAATACGGAATTAAAACGCAATCGGAGACGCAATTTTAAAAAAATAATTATTGTTGACAGTGTCCACTGACAGCTTTATGTTACATTACTATAGCAACGACCTGTGCCTATTCACCGACATCGGTCTAAGCCGCCTTGCAAACCAACTTATCTTTGATAATAATTATTATTATTACTATTAAAAAGAGATATTTTTGCATTAATTTGTCGACATTTGAAGAAAAAACAGCATATTTTATGTGGAGGAAAAGTTACTTTTCATGGCTTGCTCTCTATTACACGAGCGCGCCATGAAAAGTATCACTTTTCCTCCATATAAAATAATATACTATTTTATTCACTTTTTCTACAAAAGCATGGTAATTCCATGTAAATGTATAATTTAACCCTTCATGATGCAAATTTCGTCATTAGGATTAAGTTTTACTATTCGACCTAAATAGTAATTGTCTGGATTTTGGAAACAAACAGCGTAATATAAGTCTTGTTTTAACATTATTTTACTGTTATTTGTTTGGGCTTTCAAACTGCCTTTAGGAGTAAAGTTAATCAGTGGCATATCATCTTCTGACAAAAAATCTTCAACCTCAAACTCCGGATTATCGTCTGATGTATCCTGACATAAACTCTCAAAGTCTTCTTCTGTGTCCGATGATATGGTCCGCTTTAGAGCTTGTTCGACATGTTTTCCCTTTTCTTGTTTTGTTCCACTAGTGGTTTTGGGTTGCTTAGTTAATTTTTTTCCTTTAACACTTTTTTTATTTTGTTCTGCTTTCTCCACTCTTTCTTTAATCTCTTCCATCGACAAAATTTCCCCATATTCCGTTGATATGCGCTTTCGTTTTGGTGGTATGATAGTTACGGGCTTACTTTTGCCAATTACGGACTCCCTTACTAGTTCTGCAAGATTTGTGGAGGACTCACTATTTTTGGAAGATGTGGTCGACTGACTATCAGTAGTTAGCTTCTTCTGAATAAAGGTGTTGAATAAGGTGCTTTGTTTACTACAACTTACAAATATTCAAGAGCCGTGTCAATCAACATCTTCGCACACACACCGCTCGTCGAGCGCCATAGGGTCTCCCTTTAGTGTGTGTGCCACTACCATAAAAAAAAAAACTTGGTCCTGGTTGTTGTTCGTCAATAACTAGGTGAGTCTGCGGTATTTTTGTTACAGTTACTGGGTCAGTATGTTCTTCATTATATGTTTGGACCTTGGTTTGGACCAATAAAGATCTATCTTTTGTAACACTTAAGACGTCAGTATGTTCTTCATTATCTGTTTGATTCGATAAAGGTCTATCTTCTGTAACATTTAGGACATCAGCATCAACAATTACACCATTATGTGTTTCTAATTATTTTAAGAAGATTGACTCGATCTTTATTGACAGGAAAAAGGCCAGTTGATTGGAATCCTGAATGTAGATTCTCTGCCGAAAAATTTTCTGACCAAACTTTTGAAATAGCTTCGACGATTGCGTCTTTTGGGAATGTTTGTCTTGAACGATTCTGCCTTTGCTATTTTAACACAATTTAATTCCATCCTCTTTTAATCGCTCGAAAACACGTTTTGTCCAGTGGCTGCATCTCGTGTGTGAGATTTGGGGGAAGCTTTACAAGGTTTACTTTATGTGTTAGGCATTTTTCTGCTACAAGTAAAGTAACAGCGTCTCTTGTGTGGCTGCGACACCCATCAAATATTAATGTCACTGGTTTACCTTGTCTCTCTTCTAATGAAGGAATATGCTTGATAAAAACTCTGTTAAACCAAGCACCGAAAACGGACCCCTCCATCCACCCTTTTTCAGTGGCAGTTATAACTGTTCCTGGGTAGGCGTTGTCTGAATGCCAGGTAGATTGAACATATTTGCCCTTAAAGATTATAAAAGGGGGTAGTTTTTGCCCTGAAGCCGAACCACAGGCTAGTACTGATGTTGCTTCTCTTCCACTTCCTGCAATGTTAAGGGATACTCTTTTGGTACCTTTTTCTGCAACTACACATGTGTCTTTTGGGTCATGGCAAAAGCGACTTTCATCGCAGTTATAGACACACACATTCCCATCATCAGCTGTATAACCAGATTCGTTAAACAACGCTTCTAAATCTTGGTAAAATTTGTATACAACAAAGGGATCAGCACCTTTTAGTCTTTTGGTTGACAAATGTTCGCCCTTTCTTTTAGCAAGGTCTGGATGGCGTTTAAGAAACCCATGGAATCACTCATCACTTGGTCGACCGTCCTTGAATCTTGTGGTAATGTTGTGCTCTTTTACAAATTCCTGCACCAAGTCTTTGGTTTCTTCCTTGGTAAGACCTTCGCCACAATGCCCAAGCACTTTTAAAAATTGTTTTAACAGATCTTCATTCTCTGGTATTAAGTCAGTGTTCCTACCACCTCCTGTGAGATTTGGATTTAACTTTCGTCCTAGTTTTTTTAGTTAATGTGGACCTTGGGACCTTGTAAAATTTAGCAGCATCGGTTTGTGTTATTCTTCCTGATGTTACTGCCTGCATTGCATTACTCATTGATTCTTGCTCATATTGGACTCGGCATCCATCTTCTTCGGACTTTTTAATATATGTACGCGGCATTGTTCTTTTTTAATTTACGCTTTTCACTATAAATCAATAAATCACTACGTTTAGTCTGAGGTTTAGTCTATATCTTTGCACTCAAAGAACTGTCTTTCTATCCCTTATGGATAGTTTCTAAACAATTCACTTATCTGAAACAAAGAAAAGCTATAGTTTTGTTGACTTTTGTTAGGTTCTTATTACCCACAGGTCCAAGTTCTTATTTCCGCAAATCTACGGAATCGTGGTGTAATAGGAACTTGGTATTAAAAACAAAAAATCTTCAAAATAGACTGTTGCCATCATCAACAACCTTTGATATTAACCTTTACATAAAATAAAAGCGATATAT
>MU187640.1:41378-71572 GCA_016904865.1 Pissodes strobi | reverse complement strand
AATGTTTGGTTCAAATTCTTTAGATTCCGCCAATTGTTAATTATATTCTTGAATAAATGTACAAAATCAAAGCTTGTAAAAATATTGCAGTTAGGATATTCCGGATTTGCAAAAGAAAATAAATTGCTTGTTAAATTTGCAAATAATGTACGATTTATGCTATGCTGGTATGTTATAATATTTAAGACTTGAAACCATTTATGTGTAAAAAAGAGGTGATATTTTTAGTGATAGGAGTCATGTCTATTCTTTTATATTGTTTGCTGGCAGCAATTTTACGATTTCTGTAAAGTTACCAAAATATGAATATGCTAATACAGTTATACCCAAAAAATTAATGTTAGATACTCCTAGAGTTTAACCGCTTGCTAATGTACAGGGTGTTCACCCATAATGTCCCCCCCCCTTTAACTTTGTTAATTTTTAAGCTACAAAAAAAATTAAAACCAAAATTGTAGGGCTTTTAATGTAGTTTTTGCTTACGTAAAGGAAAAAACAAAAAATTGTGCAGTATACAGGGTAGATCAAAAAGAAACTTTTTTTAAATCTAGCCACCATTTATTATTCGATTTTTCGATTTTCCATAAAATTCTAAGGATTTTTAATTTAACACACTATATGCCTACTCCTAATACTTTAGGAGTTATTGAGAGTTGAAGTCGCTAATTTGTTTTTTTCTTTTATTTTTTTATGGCAACAGCCACCTAAGAATATAACTTTTTTTAGCTTTTGAAGTCATTGAGGTGTAAATAGTGAGTTTCCTCAATTCTACCTCATTGCTTCGAGTAGTGCTTTTGTAACTTCTGTTTTAAAAATTATTAAAAGAATTATTATTATAATTAAAAATAGCGACTTCAACTGTCAATAACTCCTAAAGTATTAGGAATAGGCATATAGTGTGTTACATTAAAATGCTTAGAATTTTAGGTAGAATCGAAAAATCGAATAAAAAATGGGGGCTAGATTAAAAAAATGGTTCTTTTTTATCTACCCTGTATACTATACAATTTTTTTTTCTTTAGGTGTGCAAAAACTACATAAAAAACCCTACAATTTTGTTTTTTAATTTTTTTTTTGTAGCTTAAAAATTAACAAAGTTAAAGGGGGGGGGGGGACATTATGGGTAAACACCCTGTACACCTCATCGATTAACAATTTTTTCATTGGGTGCTGCGATGTTTGAATAATTATTTGTTGCTTTGTCATTGTCGGTGATATTTTGGGGCGCTCAATTTTTCCCCCCGTATTAAACAAATTTAAAAAATGACCATAATTTTGCACATATTTTGCACAATTTTGCGCACCGAAAATAAAATTTTGCACACACACAAGGAAAACTAGAGCTGTTCTTTAAACGGGGGGGGGGGGGGGGCCAACTTGACCGTTCCCCCCCGCCTGTTTTGATTTTGAATCTGCTAGGTTCAACCAATTTTGCACACCTATTTTCAAGTAGTATTTTCAGAGCACAAATCGTTATAAATTTGAGTAGTTTATAATAATGTAATTCAATAAAAATGCTTAAGTAATTTTAAAATGATTTAAATAGGTACTTAAAGCAATTTATGCAGTTTTTAATACTTAAAGTGGAAAAAATATTTCAAAAATAGTTACTTAAGTATTTATGAAAGTACTTAATTACATAAAATACTTTTAGTAACAAAAAGTACCTACTTGAATAAATAAAACTATTTAAAGCATAATTTAAAAATTTAAATACTGCTTTTACTGAAAATTGAGAATTTAGGTAAAATACTGCCTAGTTGAAATACTTTTTAAAAATATTTATATTTATTACTTGCAGTAATTTTGCAGTTAAAATCACTCATTAATTTGTACTCAAAAATACCTTTTTTGTCGGCCACTTGCTCCAGCTTTGATATCATCAACGATAGTTATTTGTCAATGATTGCTCGATTTTTTCATTTTTGAGAGTGCTTAAATTTCTGATGATTTAACTGAGGACATTGGCAGCACTTGACATACATAGGTATGCGAGTGCTGATTACTGGATTTTCATAACAATCAATAATGTCCTATATTTTCTTGAGTTGAACTATAATATAAAGACTAAATGAAAAATTATTAAAACCTTTGAAAACTGATAATCTTTAAAACTAAAATTTACTAATGCAGCGCTAAAATACATCCTTGATGAAGATTATACATACATTATCATACATATCTTCAAGATTGTATCAAGATCTTTTTATTTATTTACAAAGAGTAACAGAATCTATTAGCGTCGCAACTAAGTATTTTTATCTTTCAAATATCATTTATAATTAACTAATCAGTGTTCAAATGTTAAAATTAATTTTACCATCTGCTTTTAGTATAAGTATAGTCAAAAGCAATCTTATCGTGCGGGTTCAAAGGACATAATTTGCAGTAACAACTTAATTCGTGACAGATTTTGCGTGTAAAATCTGTCAAAGGAATGACGTTTAATGAAAAATGTGACCTTTGGACCCTCACGATAAGACAGGGATACCTAATTTCTGATGCACTACATAAAGGTAGCATCAGGAAAATAGTAGCAGGAGAATTGTCACTTCAAGTGAAACTAATCTAATCGTTTGGAACGAAATAAGAATTCTTATAGATGCCGAAAAGAAGGCTATTCCCTGCCGATGACTATCTACATATATACAGTAGAGTACCAGAAAGGAGTGGAGTATGCAAACGCGTTTCTATGACAATAAAGAAGAAATATCAAATCAGACTCAAGAACTGGAATAGATAAATAAAGGTATAATGAAAGCCAATTTAAATAATCCAGAAGATACGGATGCTTTATAACCTGAAAGAGATGATTTTTCTGAAGAAATGAAGGACACATTTTTCAAACTGGACCATCAAAGAGAAATAATTTTGGTAAGATACTTAGCTACACTGGTAGTAGATAGTAAGGAAAACGACGATATATTAATATAATCTGCAGATATTGTAATTAATAATGAAGAAAGATTACTAGAAATATGTGATAAATACAAACTGTAACTGCAACCCTAGGTTTTTTGAAATCAAAAATGATCAACACCCAATAATCCATCTAGTCTGGATTATATTTTCAGGCTGACAAAGATGAAAAAAGTTTACAAGAAACAGAAAAATGTACCTGACATTCCAGTATTTGGTCAAGAAACCTTGGAAAGCTCTGGAAAATGTATTATAGATGCAATATTAAGAGCAACCAATCGTTATAGGGTTAGACAACATCTAGGATCAAGAGACAGAATTGATTGCCACAAAAGCAGGGAAGTTGCCTTTTAAGATTTAGGACCTTCGACGACACCCTAAAGAGACATGAGATAAAGAGCAGCGAGATTGCTATGCAACTGAAATATGATACACTTTTGTATACACTGCACATTGAACATAACCAAGTAGTTGTAGTCACGATAAAACGACTCTGAAAAGTAAGGATTAACAGTAAGTAATGCAAATGTAGGAAGAGAAAATCAGGACTTTATATTGGAAGAAACAAGCAATAATAGGGGCATGTACGGGATATATCATTTTTATCTACGCCTCACCCGGATATTAAAGAGCTTTTAATTTACGAATTCATTACCGCGCTCTCTGCATAATGAAAACAAGTTATTGTTCACTGCCAAACTAACATCGTTATCAATTAAATACATGTCTATCTATATTTTAAGACTTTAATAGGAGCAAGTATCATTTGCATTGGTGGCGTAAACTTCATATTCTTCCTACGAATTTTACAATTTTTTATTTTGGGTTAGTTTGGGTTAGTTGTAGATAAAGTTAGTGATGAGTGAGACTGGTCTCTATCATGAAGTATTGGTTTTAGTCTTGAAAAAAAAGCAAGACTAAGTCCAAGACTATGTATGCAAGAATAAGACCAATACCATGTACGATGTCCTGCAAAACCAAGACTTTTGCAAGTTGAAAGAGTCTTGCGGGATTGTTTGTAATAATATTGTATTCATTTATTACTTTTAATTTAAATTGTTTGCATACTACATTAAATTTAATATTTCGCGTGGAATTTAGACTAGCTTTGTAAATTAGTGTTTCTCAAATCAATGTATATGTATATTTCTGAATTATATACAATCATTATTATGTTAGACCGTTGTTTGAGTAAAGGAGTATTACTCAAACAACGGTTAGACGTAGCTATCATAATATTAACATAAAAATATGTATATTCGGGTTGGGTAGAGATTTTTTCCTAGGATGTATTTGACAATGAAAGGGTACATATTAATGATTAATTCGATTCTTAATTAGTAGATAATTAATTGGTGTGGTATTGGCAGCGAATATTAACTACGACAAGAAGGCCCACTTAATGGCCAGAAAGCGCTACAAAGGAATCGTCGTTGATTTTCTTCGTTGCCTGGTAACGATTAGCGAACTCCACCGCACACAGGTTGAATTTAAATAAAAGCTGGCCATAAACGATATTTTCGTTTGCGGTATATTTAATCAAATTTATGACGAAATTATTTATAGCACTCTAATACTCTATGTGGCTTTGGAAAAACACAATTGATATCTTCTGAATTGTTTGCAGCGCCCTGTTAAAGTTACGTTATGGTTTTTTTTATTATTATCACCAAATAAATATTTTGATAAAGTTTGTATTCAACTGGCTGTTTCAAAAATCTGTTAACGTTTTTAATTAGTTATTATTGATAACAATACTCAAGGTATGTAATAACTAATATTTAAAAGATTTTGATTTTGTGTTAATGATTTCACCATATTTCCGAATACTAATATTCTGATAAAAGACACCAAGAAGAAAATGTTGCTCGAATTTGCCCCCTCTTTTAATATTTAATTAAATTTTGGCGTTTTGGGCGATTTTAAAATTGGTTTCGCACAATATTTTTACTGTATATTTCATTCCTATTTTGTAATACAATACAACTAAAAAATAGCGATATTATCTTATATCGAATATTGACTCGACTATAGAATTTAGGCGTGACAATTAATCTGACAAAAGGATGAGCTGGTCTATGGCCGCCGCATCAAAGGTCGCCTGCCAACATGATTGTTTTATTTGTATCATGGCCTGCCGATATTCTGCTAGTGTTCGCGCGGGGAAGGAGACACACCGTCGACATGCCGCCGCGGAAAGTGATCCTTCTTATCATATAGTTTTGCCCAAATAAATAATAAAGATAGATAGATAAAGACTGATGTATTATACTGCTAACGTGCTAACACTCCGTTGAGGATATGTGTTGCTGTTATACCTAATTGTGCAACAACTGAAGCCAGATTATCAGAAAATGGCGCGTCGAAATGAGGGTCCCTTATTGGCTAAATTTGTAACGTGCACAGTTTTCCCTGCTGCTGTCTTGTTTGAGCATTTACATTTCTCTGTTTTTTTTTGCTTCATATGTTGTACTGAAAGTATTTTCAAATGTCATTTAAATTACCCTTAACGCAACGCATTATTAAATTGGAATTTTAAAAGCTATATCTGTTGTAAAGTCATCGGTACGGGTGGGCAAGAAATTGAATAATCGATTAAACGCTTAATAGTTTAGCAAATAACTGAATAATCGAAATAATCAATTATCGATGTTTTCTGAAATATTAATCGATAAGTCGATTAATCGATAATTTTTTAAAAGTGAATCGAATAATCGATTATTGTCGCCCACCCCTAATCCCATAATATTGTAGTAAGTGAAACTGAAGCTGAAATTTCGGTAGAATCATTATTGCTGATGCAAGACTGATGCTATTATAAAAAGAGGTAATAAATACTTTGGCTGAATCAGCAGATAAAAATTTATAATTTAGTTTTAATTTGTAAATATGACTTTGATATTACCTTGGGATAGTCAGAATATAAGCAAGTGTTTTTGAACAACAGCTGCACTGATGCTTCTATATTTTTTACTAGTTTCGTCCCTATTAGATTAATTTTTAAAAGTAGCTATAACTCTGAAATACATGTATGGCAAAATTGCAGGCCCTCATCAACGCGTTTCTGTCGTCCGCTTAACATTCATTTTCCTCGTGAGACTCCTGAATTATCCGTTGCAAAAACAAAATTTGAATCATCGAATTAAAAATTTAAAACCCTTTTTTTACAACGAAGGGGCCTTTAATTTTCAAAATCATTTTTGAAAACGATTTAAGAACATACAAATGATTTTTTATACATGATTTTTATCGTTAGTGATAATTGATACTCCCTATATATAAATATAGATGATGAGCAAAAAATTCAACAATTATTTGTCTAAAACACGATATATTAAACGTGTAATACTTAATAACTTTTATGTCTTATTTCTGGTAAACCTTATTATGGCCAGCTTTCCTAGAAATTCGACCAGTGTGCGCCGGGTCCAAAGGTCACATGCCAGTATCATGCTAGTTTTCGCGCGGGGAAGGAGACATACCATTGACGTGCCGCCGCGTAGAGTGAATCTTCTTATCGTAGTTAATATTCGCTGGTATTGGTAAATCTTTTATTGTTAGATTTTAATGTCTTCGAAAATTTCAGATTTTTAGTTGCCCAATTGTAAGAGTGGAACTTACAGAAATCAAATTCGAAACACACATTTTATTGTTTTGTCTTGTTTATTTAGTTTAATTTTACGCTTTGTTTAAAAGCAAGATTTGCCAGATTTTTGCTGCAAGGCCAATACTAAAACTCTATGTGGAACAACAAGGCCAAGACCAAGACCATGCAAATCTCTGTCTGGTAAGAGAATCGACAAATATACTCGCTTGCGTAGAAGCAAACGGACCAGATATTTCACTTTTGATAGTATTCAAGGGAACTGCGGACAGGCTGGGTGAACATCGGAAAAAACGTTTTCAGGAACTTTTTACGCAGCCTCAAAGGACGGATGGATGGAATAACCCCAACTTCATACATGGTTCACTAAGGAGTTCATTCCTCACGTTAGACATATCCGTGAAATAACATCACTTTCAGAGCAAGCAACTGTCCTCATTTATTATGATGGCCACTCCAGTCACATAAGTTTATTGAAAGTGCAATTTCCAACTATATCACTCTCATGAAACTCATCCCACATCATCTCAGCGACTAGCTGCAGCCATTGGATAAGTGCGTTTCTGGCTCAGTAAAGACGTTTTGGGAAAAGAAGCTAATTCGTTTTGGCATCAAAGCATGGAAAAAGGTAGAAATGCTTGAAGATATTTGGGAACAAACTATGAAGAAGTCAAACATATTTTCCGGAGAACCTTCTCTCAAAATTCCCAAGAAATGCTTTAAAAAAGATCAATTGGACACTTATTTGCAAACAATATCTAAAACAGCAAAATAGAATGCCGAGGAAGTAAGAAATAGTGAAGTAACGGCTGCAACATCAGCTTTAGAAATGATGTCACAGCCCCAAGAAAAAGACACTAGATCATCTCAGCATTTACCTACTGAAACGTACAGTTGTCAAAGAAATAATTCCGAAACGATAAATGAACCAGTATTAGGAATATCCGATACAAACAAAATACAAGAAGTAAATGACGGCTTGAGAAAAAATATTAACCCTGCGGGATTCTCAGAATCCTCTTTGCAAAATTTATTACGTCACGTGTGCCATTTTCCCAAATTTTGCTTTGATACACGATAACTGTTGAAAAATATAATTAACATCGATGAATTTTTCTAGGCACGGTCCTTTTAACGGTCTTTCAAATCCTGTTGTAAATGGGGAGAATCGAAAAATGGCGAGTATTTTTTTAGGCATGTATATCTTTGAAAAAGGGATCACCTTGGGTTGTTTCAGTGTCGAAAAAGAAGCGAGAAGCGAGAAGCGAAGAAACGAGACAATAGTTTGAGGAGATTTATATAAGAAAAATTCTCGAAAATTAATAGATGAATAGGTAATTTTTTTGATTTTCAGTCCGAAAAATTTACTTTAATCGTACGTGCCAGCCAACGCATAGCAATCAACTATCTTCGAAAAAATAATCTCCTCGGATTGGTAACCTAAAAAGTTTTATGACAGATTTTTACGTACGAGATCGGAAAATACGAGAAAAGAGATGTTATGATGTTAAAGGGAAATATGCAGGAAATCGTAGACAAATCGGATATTTTTTGATGGTTAGGTGCAGTTTCTGTCGATTTTATTACAGACAACGAGGCAACATTTCACTTTCAGCATAGGTATAGTTTTTATAGTAAGTAAGTGGATTTATTTGCCTGAAATCTAGCTTAAAAAGACTTGATGTGAAAATGGGTCAGGATCAAAATATGCGTAGTAAATGGGTTCACCTGTGTTTTCGTAAGGATAAATTTAATAAATCTTCTGCACGTATTTGTTCAAAACATTTTGAGGAAGATGACTATGTACAGGGTGGCCCGTTTAAAACGGGCCTATACCTTATCTCGAAGACTACGATGGTTGCAAGAAAAGTTAAATACAAAAGTTGTTCCTAGTAAAACGATCTTTACTTTTTTGTATTTTTTAAATCCTTACTTTTTTATACAGGGTGGTCAAAGAAAGTTACACTTTTTTAAATGAAACACCCTATATTTTATTACATTTTTGGATTCCACTTAAAATTCAAATTGAAAATTCAAAGCATATTAAATTTGATGTATGATGTTATACCTCTAGAGTTAGTTTGGGTTAGTTTGGGTTAGTGTGAAACTACACCTATAAACAGTTGAAAATCGGTACTTTGACTTCTTTTCACAATGGTAGCAGGAAGACCATTAAAGATGAAGTAAAATGAATTCCACATTCCTATCTTAACTTTCTACGAGCTATCTCATGGTGCTAACTGATGGTACCTACTGAGGTACCAGATTTGGTACCCATGGTATCACCTGCCAGTGGTACTTACTGAGGTACCAGATTTGGTACCCATGGTACCACCAGCCAATTAGTACCGTCAGATAGCTCTTGAAAAGTTAAGATAGGAATGTGAAATTAATTTTACTCCGTCTCAACAAACGTTTTTCAGATAAAAGTAAAAGTTTATTACGTTTTTCAAAAGATGCTGTTTTTAATACAACTATTTTGATCCATTCATCATAAAAGTTATGTTGAATATTAGTTTTTTTTTTATTAAATAAATAGGATTAATATGTAATAATTAGTTTTTAATTTCACCCAGGACACAAATTTTCTTGATAAATAGAGAAAATAGGTAAAACATAATGATTATGTGCCTATAAACGTATGCATTTCAATAGAAGCCAATCACGCAATGACGTCACTGCGCGGAGCGAACGAATTTGAGACGGCTAGATATCATACCTTTCGTTTATTGTATCATGGTGTGTACCTATGTGTTTCTAAATGTCCAATAGATACTTTAGGACCAACGATTTAATGATTTTATCAATTTTAACAATGCTGTGGTAATTTTTAGGCAAATTGGTTCAATATGGGCTACCTTACCCTAGGTATTATTCCTTAGGCATAGAAACTAGGATTTGATAGGGAAATGCTATTTCTTAAACAGTTTTTGATGCTCTTGTAGTTTTCACTTCTATCGTGTGATCCTAAGCACTCCGTTTTTTTCTCTTTTTCAAAAATATCAAATACAAATTACCTCGGAAAAAAGCTAATATGGGTGTGAATTTTCTCTCGTCTATCGGTCTAAAATATGCTTTGAACTACCATTTAGGCTATGATTCACTATTACTAATACATACAAGAGACACATCCACGTAGTTATTTCTCAGAATCCGATTTTTTGAGAATTGTATTAGTGTTTTATTTAGCGATTCGTAAAGAATTTCTGAAACAGATAGGGCACGTTCAGGCGGTAAACATTTATTACCAAAATGTATATAACTGATAAATAGAAAAATTCCACACACATTTGGAATTTTTAAATACACTTACCTTTAGGCAAAACCTGACATCGTGATAATAATATAATATAAAACTAGACACTAAATTCGCACTTGCAAAAACACTAGAAATATTTGGTCTCCTCCTTGATGAATTTGTATGACATTAGTACCAAATTATAATACCATACACTAAAGAGAACAAACTTACCAATAAACTAAGCTTACTAGTATAGGTATACACTTTATTACCTAACACGTATTTACTATTTTTGTTAATTAAATACAACCGAAACCAACAGAAACACCGTGAAAATTTGTCGGAAAAGCACAGACCCCGATGACGCAAAAGTAAATAGCTTAAAGCTTCAAGAAACCTTTTCTGGATAGTATATGTTTGTCACTTGATCCCTCTAGTACGTTTTCACAGTCGATATCATAGACGTTCTAAAAAATTATTATTGAGTTTTTTTTCGTAAGGAGTAGGACATGATACAAACTGAACTCCTGTGATTAATGATACGAAACATGCAAAACATTATCCATCTTCCACTCCCAGATTATTATCAATCAATTTTTGAATATTATTAAAAAAATAGACGATACTAGACAGAAGTCGAGACAATTCTGGATGAAGCTAACGTATCATTAGCTTTAAAATATTTCATGTAAGTTCAAATTAGGATCATTGGTTAGAGGATACCAAGAAATGAATCATCATGGGCGAATTAAAACTTTAAACAATTAGGCATTGAAATAAACATAATTACATAAATATTTCCTTTTAAAACCATTTAAATTAATGTGGACAAATAATATTTGATTAGAACGAAATCAAATGGGGCGTACCTAGTTTAGCTTAAAGCTACTCTATTGAATCGGACTGATTTACAGTAAGCGTATTTCCGCAAAAAGTATATCATAAGCCAACCGTTACAATCCTACATGGTACATAGTCTACTATTGTTTGGGCAGTCACCGATGGAATACGTATACAGGGTGCTACAAATCTAAAAGGGAATCCCAGAGGCAGTAAAAGATACGAAGTGGGAGGCCACTATGGGCCCAATCTTATGGCGTTGACAAATTGCAAATATTGTGAATAATTTTGGATCATGTTGCATTTGGGTTTCTATTTCTTACAAGCTTATTTTAAAACAGCAAGAGAAGACTATGCTATTCTCTTTCTTTGGCTTATTTTGATTTTCACTCTCTTTTCATCTGGAGTAAAGAATTCGAAGACTGGATTGGATTAAGATAGATATAAGGGTCGATCCATATTTTTTATGTTCGGCACGGTCACAAAAGGAAAATCCTATACAAATGAACGAGCGGTGCGTGTGCGGAGATGACGGTGGACATTGGACTTCAAGAGCTGGAGGTTGCAGTTTTCGGGAAAGGCGCTATTCGGAAGTCCATTCCAGAGCGAGACAGTCCTCCAGAAAGAGCAATCCTCCAGAAAAACTAGTTCTGTAACAGCGATGTCCTAGGTGTTTGCAACGAAATCATATGTTGATGAGCAGCTTGTGTCTCTCAGGTGTTTCTGTTTGGCATAGCTCTGGTCGGAATCATAACTGTCAGCTCGTTCGAACACCTTTGGTAGTAGTATCGATAGTAGAGAGATAGGTCCGCCTTTTGATGCTCATGGTCTTTAGTCAACTCTGGGTTATCTACAAAACGGATTGCTCTGCTCTGTATGGAGTCCAACATCTAGAGCAGGGGTCGGCAACATACGGCACGCGTGCCAGGCTTGGCACGCCTGGCATTTTAAAATGGCACGCATAATATTTTAGAATAAAGCAATAAGACAGTAATACTCATTTTTACAAGAAATGGAAAGTGCGTATTCAGATATTTCATTACACAGCAATATACGCTGGCTTAGCCGCGGTAAAATGCTTTCTAGATTTGTGGAATGTTTGGGAGAAATTAGGTCATTTTTGTTACAAAAAAATCAAGCTCAAGTCTATTCTGAACTAGATAATAAAGAATGATTACAAATCCATTCTTGATGTTTCTAACTGATATTACAAATCATCTCGGCGAACTAAACCTTAAGTTGCAAGGATCGGGTGAAACTCTTCTACATTTGTATGATTCCTGGAAGTCTTTTAAAATGAAAATTAAATACTTTCCAAATCTAAAAACATACTCACCCAACCTTAATAATTGTGATAATGCTGCATTTAATGAGGAAATGTTAAACTACATGACTTCACTGAAAGCAAAAATTTGCTGAAAAAGGTCAAGATTTTGATAAACATGGTCACATGTTCTCCTTCTTGATAAAACCAGACTTAATGGATTTTACTAGAATTCCTTTTAATGATTCTCTTTTTGCATGGATTGAAATTCAAGATTTTGAGCTTCAGCATAATGAATTTATGAACTCCGAGTTATGGAAGACAAAATTTGTGGACCTAAGAAGAGTTTTAGAAGGTGATCCTCAGGATAAATCGAACGAAATACTGAATGGTTGGGCTAATTTGCCAGATAAATTTATTTGCCTAAAAAAAGTGGCATTTGTAATGCTTTCAGTATTCGGATCGTCCTATATGTGTGAGCAAGTTTTTTCCCATATGAAAATCATTTTGAATCCATATCGAAGCCGGCTAACAACAGAAAATTCAGATTTGTGTGTAATATTAAAAGTAACTAGACATGAACCAGAAATAAAAAAGCTTTCGCGAGAAGCACGAGGACAAGAACGCACTGAAAACGTTTCAAATTTTAAACAAAATGTTGCCTTATATAAAAACATATATTTCGTTTAAAAGTAAAGTCTATGCTATGTTTCCTTTTTGATTAAAATTTTTAGGAATATTGTTGATAACTTTTTTATTTTATTAGTTATCTTCCTTAGTACTTTTAACAATTTTATACATTATTTATTCGTATAAAAAATATACACTTTTTTATAGTGGCACTTTGGCTTTGTTCAAAATTGCACATGGGCACCTCTTTGTTAAAAGGTTGCCGACCCCTGATCTAGAGCAAGTGTTTGAGTGCCGAGCTTTATACATGGGAATGATATTCTATAGAGATGGTCTTATCTGGGCCTTATAGAGCAGTAAGACCTGATGAGTTATATATAACTCTTTTGCTCCATAGAGTGTTCCTAGCTTTTGTGTTGCTGCCTTGGCAGTTTTGGCGACGTGATTACACTAAGGCATGTGGTTTTCTACGTTGACGCTCAGCAGGCTTATGGGTGAGGCCAGGGTCCTGTCAGTGATAAGTCAGGTCCTTTGGTGCTTGCGTTTGAGAAGCAAGCTGCTTGTGTCTTGTCTGCGTTAAACTGTACATTGTTTCCCACACCTCATTCCACGATGGCGTTTATATCCTTATTGATGGCACCATTCTGATTTTCTCGCTCGCTTTGGGAACGAGCAGCGATTAGTGAAGTCCGCTATATGCATAAGAATATAAGAGGGCTGCCTTCTGCAAAGCTGTGAATAGAATTGTTTGTCCTGTCTAGAAGATCGTTGAATGGAGCAGGAATAGTGTGGGAGATAATATACACCCTTGATGAACTCGGATGGTTCGATCCCTTAAAAATTGGAAAGCCATAGAAGCAGTTCTGGTGGTAGTCTGTACGCTGTCAATTTGCTTAAAAATCCATCATGCCACACCCTATCAATTACTTTGGATATATCGAGAGCCATTGCATTAGATTCGCCGTAGCTCACGCAAGCCAGAAGATCTCCCGTTGATCTCTGTTGCTCATACTGGCGATACCATATGATGCCTGCCGATTCGAGATATTTTAAGAGCTGTTCATTGATCAGTTTCTTTATGACATTGGACATGATGGGAATTAAGACAATTGGACGTAGTTAGTTGGAATCGTTTTTTTATCTCTCTTCTGGATTGGTTGCACCTAAGCACATTCCCAGCTAGAAAGAGCTGCAGCTCTGTATGATTGGGAGAAAAGCCTGCATAGTGGAGGTGTTAGTTCAGCAGCACATTTCTTAAACAGTATTGCGAGAACGCTATCCAGTCCTGTGGCGTTGTTAGTGTTGAGTATCCGTTTCACTTCGCGTTGACGAAATACCAGACCAGGCATTGAGGAATTCACTCTCGGGATAGCTGAAGAAGTCTTTCCTTGAGGATTTAGGGTAGAATTTTATGCAAATATTTTGGCAAGAATGTTCGCTTTTTCTTTGGCATTTCCTCTATTGAGCCATCATCTTTGGCCAATGGTAGGACTGACGTCTTTGGGGAACCCTGATTGGTAGCTCTGGCAACTGACCAAAGGGATATCGATCAGTTAGGATAGTTTTAAAGCTTGTTATTGATCTTCTCATTTTATCCCTCCTTGCTCTCATTAATGGCTCGTCTACACTGATTTCTAGGAAGTAATTTTTGGATTGAGTGTTCTGAAGCAGTTTTTCCCAAACTATGGTTTGCTGTTTGAGATATGTTTCATATAACCACATCAATCAATATCTCCGAATATACACGCTCGTCGGGTACCATAGGATCTCTCTTTAGTGTGTGTGTCGTTGCCATAAAAATGAAGAGGGGATGAAAGCTTCCATACCAGCTAGGATAACTTGAGTTATCTCATCAGCAGATTCATAGGTGTTTTGATTCCTAAAGCAGACATCATCCTAAGAAAAAGAAAGATAAAACTTGAGAAGGTCATGACCTTTTGCAGATTTGTAGTACCAAACCTTTCGGGGTACCTGCAGCTCCTATATTTTGATAGCAAGTTCACAGGTTGCGGAGATAATATTGTGGTCTGCTGGTCTCAACGGAGGTAGTTATTAAGAATAGATGCAGGAGGCTAGCAGAGTCTCTTTGATGCTCAGGGATCTTGGTAAGTTCTGCAACCAGCTGAGTAAGTTCGTGACTAATCGCAAAAGTCTCGGCATCTCGTCCTTCATCGTCGTTTTTATTTTAGTGTTTCAACCAGTCATGTTATGTATGTTGAAGTCCCTACTATGATAAATTCTGCCGTTGGATAGTTGATCTGTAGAAAATCAATTTGATTGCCAAGACTTGAGAAAATCCGTTTCGCAAATACCAATTTGCTAGGTGGCCTATACAAGCAACAAATGAATTTGGTGGCTCGATATGTGCTTAATTTGAGCCACATAACATCGAAGTCCTTAGGTTCGTATGTTTCTTCTCGTTGGTAACATAAATTGTTTAGGCTTGATCCGAATAGGAGGCTATTTTACCTCCGGAGTATTTTGATCTGCGATGCTCCATAATGCAATCTTTCTTCTTTTCCACCCTGGGAACCGGGCCACAAAGGCATGGCGACGAAACATAAACCAGGGGTTATTTCACGCCACCTAAATCAACGTGGTGGTATTTCATCGGACGATGAGGGTGGACCACGTCTACCACATTATATATGATCAATACAAAGTTGAAATAAATATCTGTGGAAGCTATCTTTCTAGCTATAAAGCATCAATAAATAAATATAACATTAGCAATTCCAAAAATTAAATAAAAGCAGCAAGAAATGTATTTAATAGAGACACAGAAAGTAAACATTACTGGATTTTCTTTGAATGCCAACGGAGCCATTATCCGTGATACGCAGGCTATTGGAGACTTATTTTCAGAAAAAAAATAATATAACAGCAATTCTTGTTGTGGAAAACGACACACACGCAGTCTCTTCTCCACCAACTATTGTTTTATCACATGTGGATGATCAAGAAGCATTTAGGGTTATCACTGGTTTGCCAAACATATTCTCGGGGTTTGGATGGGAGTCTTACAACTATATTAAAGAGTTCAGCACACATCATATCGCATCCCCTCTCTTGTATACATATATTTTTTATTTTATTTTAACGGTACACATTACAAACACCTATACAGGTAATTACAAGTAATGGACTGATACATAATGAGAGATACAAAGAAAAAAAGAAGGAAGAGAAAGAAAACACACAATATATTAAAACTTAAGAGCTAAGACAACAATCTCCTGAGCTGGGCATATGTAATGCTGAAAAGATCAAGGTCTGGGTTCCCACTGGTCATTTCATTGCACACTGCCATCATTCTATTTACAGGCGAGACTGATCTTGGTTGAATACAAAACAAATCAAAATTATTTATTATTAAGTAAGTTACGTAGCACCCTAAAGTCAATATACTTAATAATGTTACTATCTTTGTACTTCCTGTTATTCAAAATATAATATATAAATATCACAATCTGCCTATTCCTCCTACTTATAAGTGTCTGAAAATTAAAAGTTTCCAACAATGATCTATAAGAGATCATAAATGAATAGGCGTTATTCCTTCTTAGATATAAATATCGCAAAAAGCGTTTTTTCATTCTTTCAATTAGATCCACATGACAGTTAGCAGTGGGGATTCCAAATTTGTACAGCATATTCAATGTGCGATCTTACTATAGTATTATACAAATTTTTTACTATTCCTAATGACAAAGCTCAATGACTTAAATGCCTTGCTTGTCATAAAGGCGTAATGAGCACTGAATTTCACGTTAGTTTGGAAAGAAACTCCAAGATCCTTCACCTCACTTTTGCGAATAAGCTTTACATCCTTAATATAGTAGTCATTCAAAATAACATTTTTCTTTCTGGTATATGTCACAACTGAGCACTTATTAACATTAAGAGACATTTTATTCTCCCTGAACTAGTCGGAAACCCTGATGAGGTCCGCCTAAAGCCCTATATAATCATTGGGTGAATATACAATTCGATATAATTTGTAGTCATCTACAAATAACAGGCTGGCCGATTCAGTGACCGAAGTTGACAAACTGTTGATAAAAAGGGTAAATAAGAGGAGACCGAAGCTGCTACGTTGTGGTATACCAGATGTAGCAGTGTAAGGTTTGGATAAACACTTTCCTATTTTTACTTTTTGATATCTCGATGTCAAGTACGAGTACACGAGACTACAGGCTCTCTTTGCAAACCCCAACTCGGTCAGCCTGCCAAGCAGAATCAAGTGATCTACATTAGCAAATGCCTTTTGACAGTCTGTATAGATCACATCAAGCTGAGCGTAATCGCCAGTGGCCTTCGCCGCACACTCCGAAATCTGTACAAGATTTGTAATTGTGGACCTATCTGGCAAGCCATGTTGATTAAGCGATACTCTCGACTCTACCCCCACTAAAGATATCACTGTATAAAATGTATTCGAAAATCTTTGCTTGTCTAGAAAATAAGTGATGACGCCGTATAAATTTATAGAAAGGTGCTCTCGTCAATATGACATGACGAGGTAAGAATAATAGAATAGGTAGATTGTCAGTTAGAATAACAAAAGTCAGTTGTAAATTAGTATTTTTTAACAAATTAAACCGCATTATAGCAGTGGAAGAGTGCACTGGTGTTTCATTACCACAACTTCCCCAACATTTTGGTCCTTCGAGCCGGATTGAGGATTTAGCCAGCAAAAAGTTACGTAAATCATCCATCCCAGAGACCGGCACAATTCAAGGTGAACCGAGAAGACGGAAAACGCTGTCCGGCCGTGTGCTCCGTTTGGGGGGTCGTTTGCTAAACCACGAGACAAGTAAGACTGTTCTTATATATTTTCTATTTGTGTTAAGATGGCCGAGTTAGCGAAATTTCGTTCTACTCGCAGCATTATAAAGCAAAAATTGACACGTTTTAAAAAGTACTTTGATAATATCGATCAAGATAGTATAGATGAATCAATTATTGATCAGTTAAACGTACGTTTAGAAAAAATAACGCCACTTTTTAATGAGTTTAATGAAGTACAATTTCAAATCGAAGTTTTATCTGTTGATCCTGACCAAGAGGCAATTCCTGATGAAAAAGCAAGGGAAGAATTTGAAAATGCTTATTTTAATGTAATTGGTAACGTACAAACAGTTTTCAAACAATTTTCAAATGCTTCAGTAGTTTCGGGTAACAGTTCAGGTTCTAATCAAGTGAGCAATATTTCAGGCGCAGGTAGTACAAATATATGTCACCACTCTCAGTCATTGGTCAAATTACCACCTATAAAGTTGCCAACATTTAATGGCCAGTATTGTAATTGGCTTGAGTTTAAGGATGTATTCACAACTTTAGTGGATAGCGATACCAATTTAACAGACATTCAAAAGTTTTACTACCTCCGGCCGACACTTCATAAACACGTACTAGAATCTTTAGATGTATCAACTAACAACTACAAGGTTGCATGGAAATTTCTAGTCGACAGGTATGAAAACAAAAAGTTGATAATTCATAATCACATTCGCGCAATTTTTGATCACCCCACATTGGTGACTGAGTCATATTCTGATCTCAGAAATTTATTCGATTCAATTACAAAACATTTAAGGTGCTTGCAAAGCTTTGGTGAGCAAACAGAATGGTGGGATCGACTAATAATTTACATTTTATGCAATAAATTTGATCCAATTACCCGTAGAGATTGGGAGTCATGCAAATACCCTGGTGAACTACCCACCATGGACGATTTAAACACTTTTTAAAAATGAAATGTGAAGTTCTTGAAAAGCTAGAAATATCGGAGCTCAATAAACCAGCATTTGCTCAGCCAAGAGGCTTTAAGCATCGTCGCGGGCAAAGTTATGCAGCGATGAATAATGTTAATACAAACGATGTTTCAGTAAATAGAAAATGTTTTTATTGCAATGATATTAATCACGGTTTTAACAAGTGTTCATTGTTCTTAAGTTTAACTGTGCAAGAAAGAATAGCAGCTGTCAATAGGCTCAAATTATGTTTAAATTGCCTCCGTAATTCCCATCCCCATTGGAAATGCACAAGGCAAAAATGTCCCACTTGTCAGAAAGGCCACAATTCACTCTTACATATTTTCAAATCTGAACCCGATAAAAACAAAAGCAGCGATGAAAATCACGATATCGAGAATAGGCTCCCTACGCCGAACGACACTCCGGTGGTCAGCGCTCAGGTAATAGGCAGTGTCATTGGAAGCAGCGTTCCGGCTCTTGTACATATCAATCGATGGTTTTGTTATCGACGGCACTTGTTCAGGTGAATTGTGGAAAAAAGTCGATTGCTCTTCGCGCGCTTTTAGACAGCGGATCTCAAAGCAATTTCATATCCAGGGATGCATGTGAAAGGCTAGGTTTGCAGCCATCAAAGGTAGATTTTGCAGTAAAAGGTATTGGCCAAATGTTGACTAATATAAATTCACAGGTAAATGTCGATATTAATTCACCAGTAAATGATTTTCAAATAAACATTCATTGTTTTATCTTACCAAAAATTACTGACAAAATTCCGATGTTGTCTTTCAATAAAAGTAAATTACCCTTACCCCAATTTATACGTTTAGCCGATCCCTGTTTTAATACTTCCGCAGAAGTGGATCTTTTATTGGGTTCTCATGTGTTTTGGACGATTATAAAAGCAGGGCAGATTCGGCTGGGTAAAAATTTACCTATATTACAAGACACAGAATTTGGTTACATTGTCGCAGGGAATCTAGGGTTTAATTTAATAAATAGCAACATTGCAGTAACTTGTCATGCATTCATTACAACTGATTTATCTATTGATGAGAAGATTGTTAAATTTTGGGAATTAGAAGAAATCAATAATAAAGAAATAATTATGTCAGAATCGAAAAAGTACTGTGAATATTATTTTGAAAAAAACACAGAAAGAGATGATCAGGGGCGATTTATTGTAAGAATTCCTTTTAAAAAAAATAAAGAAAGGTTGGGAAATTCAAGAGATATGGCTATTAATAGATTTAATAGCACAGAAAGAAAAATTATTAGGGATTTGCACTTACACAACCATTACTCTAATTTTATGGCAGAATATATTAAATTAGGGCATATGGAGGAAATTTCGGATTTAGAATATAAAGGTTTCTATCTGGCGCATCACGCGGTTTTTAAAAATGAGAGTCTGACAACAAAGTGCAGAGTGGTGTTTGATGCGTCCGCAAAAACCACATCGGGGCTATCGTTAAACGACATACAATTTGTCGGTCCGACATTGCAGCAGGATGTTTTCTCGATCATTTTAAGATTTCGAACTTATCAATACGTTTTAACCGGCGATATTTCAAAAATGTATAGGCAGGTCCTGATACACAAAGATGATAGATATTTTCAAAAAATATTTTGGCGAGATAACCCTGATCAGGAACTTAAAGTTTATCAATTAAATACTGTGATTTATGGCTGTGAATAGCGGTGAAATGTTTATTTCAATTAGCAGAAGAAAATAAAAATCAGTTTCCTCATATTTCGAAGATCATAAGGCGAGATTTCTATATCGACGATATTCTTACTGGGACGAATGACAAAAATGAATTGAGAGGTGTTCAAAAAGATCTGGTAGCAGTACTATCTACCGCAGGTTTTGAACTACGCAAATGTCTATGCAACGATAAAGATATTTTAAAACAATTTAAGATAAATTCGAATTTAGAATTAGGTATTTTAGACTTGGGTGAAAATCAACAAAATAAAACCTTAGGAGTTTTTTGGGACTCAAATAATGATTTCATAAAATACAAAGTTAAAATCGTTGAAAATTTAAATTTCAAGGCAGCTACCAAACGTTCAATTTTGTCATTAATATGTCAAATATTCGACCCTTTAGGCCTTGTGTCTCCTATTGTCGTTGTAGCTAAACTATTAATACAAGAATTATGGAAAATTAAATTGCCATGGGACCAAGAAGTGCCCAAGGTGTTTTTAAATCAATTTTTAAACTTTTATTTGGATTTGTCGAAAATCAGTGAATTTAATATTCCTAGGCACGCAATGTTTTCACAGTATCTTTCTGTTGAATTGCACGGCTTCAGCGATGCATCTATTAAAGCATATGGAGCTTGCATTTATATAAGATGTTTAACAAGTTCAGGGGCCTATGGTTCTGGTTTACTTTGCGCGAAATCTCGCGTAGCCCCCATAAGGCAAGTCAGTCTTCCGAGGCTAGAGCTTTGTGCTGCCGTTCTTTTGGCGAATTTAGCCAAGAAGGTATTAGATTCGCTTGAAATACAATTTCATTCTTCATTTTTCTGGACTGATTCGACAATCACATTATGCTGGATAACGGGTGATACTAACAAGTGGAAAACCTTCGTGGCTAATAGAGTCAGCGAAATTAGAACTTTGACATCTTTTCGTGATTGGAATCATGTGAAGTCAGAAGAAAACCCGGCAGATTTGATATCCCGTGGTACGACTGCAGCATTTTTATTGGATTCTACTTTATGGTGGCATGGACCACATTGGTTCAGTTTAGACCACTCAAATTGGAATCTTCTATATACAGATTTAGGCGACCTTGACATTCCAGAACAAAAAATTATTTCTTGCCTAGTAGTTAAAGGCAGTAGTGATATACAAAATCTATTAACACGAATTTCATCTATAAAAACAATTATTAAGGTTTTTGCCTTTGTTTTACGTTTTATATCTAATTTAAAATTAATGAAAAAGAATTCCAAGCAGGTGGGTCCACTTAGCCCTGAAGAATATGACAATTCTTTGAAAATTATTATTAAGCATGTTCAAATTGATTGTTTTCCCCAGAATATAAAGCGATACTTCACAATGATGAATTGCCAAAGAGGAGCAAGATCCTTTCATTGAATCCATATTTACAAGATGAAATTTTGCATGTTGGGGGTAGAATTAAAAATTCCAATCAACCTTTTAACAAAAGCATCCTATTATCCTACCACACAATCATGTTTTAACAAATTTAATTCTACGTCAAGAGCACCAACGTTTGTTGCATTGTGGTGTGCAAACATTGTTGTATTCAGTTCGAGAAACTTATTGGCCAATTTCAGGTCGCAATGCTTGTAAAAACATTATTCGAAACTGTATACGATGCTTTCGAGTTAAACCTAGAGACATGTCGTACTTAATGGGTGATTTACCGGAGGTAAGGCTAAAATCATTTTCTCTATTTCATAACGTTGGAACAGACTTTGGAGGTCCTTTCCATTTAAAGGATCCCGGAATCCTAAACTCATAAAGGCATATATTTGTTTATTTGTGTGCATGAGCACCAAAGCAGTGCACCTTGAACTCGTTTCGTCCTTGACTACTGAAGCATTTTTAGCGGCATTAAATAGATTTATTAGCCGACGTGGTAAACCCCTTACTATCTTTTCTGACAATGCTCTGAATTTTGTGGGAGCGAATAATGAATAAGGTTTATGAATTTCTAAAAGAAAATTCAGATCATATTTCCAACTATCTAGTAACTAATAAAATACAGTGGCGTTTTATTCCCGCGCGTTCACCTAGTTTTGGGGGCATATGGGAAGCAGGGATAAAGAGCGCAAAGCATCATATTAAACGCGTCGTCGGAGAAACTGCTTTAACATTTGAAGAGTTCGGTACCATCTTAACGCAAATTGAGGGTATTTTGAACTCTCGCCCAATTTGTCCAATTACTGATGACCCCCAAGATACGGCAGCTCTCACGCCAGGCCATTTCTTGATTGGAAGACCCATTACAAACCTTCCGGAGCTCAACTTGCAGGATGTTCCAGAATCTCATCTCAGCAGGTGGCAAAGAATCCAAGCAATGATACAACATTTTTGGAGACGGTGGCAGAAGGAATACCTTGCAGAACTACAAACCAGGACCAAGTGGAAGCGACGCTCAGAAAACGACGTACAACTTGGTACCTTAGTGCTGCTTAAGAATGAACCCGCACCAGTCCTACGTTGGCAGCTGGGGAGAATAGTAGGTCTGCGACCAGGCAAGGATGGAGTCATCCGTGTCGTTGAAATCAAGGTCAAAGAAGGAACTTTAACGCGTGCATTAAATCGCATATGTCCTCTACCTATTGAACTTTCAGATGATACACAGACTTAAAAGTGATTGAAATTGTTCTTTTGATTATTGGAATGTGTCCAATCCAACGTTTTGTATTTTGAACGAATTATTTAACGTAACGTTTGTAGGTTATAGTTTGTAGCTTAAAGTAGTTTAAAGTTTGGTTTTTTTTCTTGTTGAAAGTATGTAATACTTCCAGAAAATAAGTGATGACGCCGTATAAATTTATAGAAAGGTGCTCTCGTCAATATGACATGACGAGGTAAGAATAATAGAATAGGTGTCAGTTAGAATAGCAAAAGTCAGTTGTAAATTACTATTTTTTAACAAATTAAACAGCATTATAGCAGTGGAAGAGTGCATTGGTGTTTCATTACCACAACTTCCCCAACATTGCTAATACACTAATAATTCGCAATCGACATCCCCACCCTTGTGAATTGGGGTGACATCTGCCTGCTTCAAAGAAGAAGGAAAATGGTTTCCGGATGATGACAGATTAAAGATGTGTGTTAATGGCTCTAACAAGTGTTCGGCCAGTCCTTTATAAATGCAAGCAGGAATACCGTCGCTTCTGTAGATTTTTTGGACTTCAAATGTTTTATGCTTATCACTCTCCTTTATTAGTCCCAAGTCGAAAGTACCACCCTCAACTGATTCTGTGTAATGACTGCAGTTATCCCTTCTCTCGAATACAGATTCAAAGTATCGAGCGAAGGCATCAGCAATGTCGCCGTGACGTGACTGACTAGAATTGTTACACTTCATAGTTTTACTTGAATTGCTTCTAACAAAAGCCCAAAAAGAACTTGGATCAGTATACATATCATTCTGCACACTGGCAATATAGCAAGAGTGCTCAATCTCAGTCCACCGATTTATTAACTTTCTCAAATCATGATAATTAGCAGCCTCTACGAGATTAGCTTTGTTTTTAATGATTATTTTATGTAGTCTGTTTTTCCTGCTAATCATCTTAATCAACTCATTAGAATACCAAAGTGGAAATCTAAGTGTACTATTTTTATCTTTTATTTTATATTGTGGTATAGCTTGATCCATACATTCATATATAGCCTTATAAAATAGGCTAATGCTCTTATCGACATCGTTACAAGTTAATATAGCCTCCCAATTATGGTTTTTTACTTGGTTATTTAAAAGCAGAAAATTTCCCTTGGGAAAGTTATAAGCAAAGGACTTAGTGAGCCCTACATCAGTTTTAGAAACTGTGAAATCCACATTAAAAGACAATGCAGGATGATAACTGTCCTCAGGCACAAGGCAATCATATGATCTACAATATATCCATATGATTTTTAACATTATTATTCTGTTTTAAGTTATGTACATCAAGGAAGTCTCTTAAAAGTAGGTTTTTTATTATTATTATCATAAAATTCAGAAGAAGGCAGATTAAAATCACCTATTATCAAAACATTACCCTGCTCAGTCATCAGAAAACTTTCAAACACATTAAACTCTCAAACATATTAAAATAAGACTCGTACAACTCAATATTCGAGCGTATAATAAATGAATGTTTCCTTACTGGAGTATTTTCAACGGGATTAAAGAATTCCTGGAGTATTTTCATCTGGATTAAAGAAGGCAGAAGTGGTGCCAATTCTTAGGAAATAAGTAAAAAGGACGTGTCGATTTACGTACCTGTATCTTTGTTGTCTTCCCTGTCAAAGATTTTCGAGAGAGTTATTTACGCCAGAATAATGGACTTTTTAAACCAGCACAATATCTTAACTAAAGCCAATATTGTGTTTAGCACTAACAGATATACTAAATTGTCAGTTTTCAATGCAATCACATACATTGTGAAGAATGAGTCTTAGAAGAATAAATTAATGTATTTTAGGTATAGAAAATTTGTGCGACAGAAATTATTGATTTTAAAATTATTATCGTAACAGTGTATCGTCCTCCTAGTGGAGATTTTAATGTTTTTTTTAGAAACCATATCAAAAATTTTGGAGTTTTTGCCAGGTTTTAAAGGGTAATGCCATAATTAACGGTGATTTTAACATCCATTTTGATCGTAACTATAATCACAGAAACAGTTTTATTGACTTATCAGGCTCATATGGCTTTGAACAGCAAATTTTAGAAAACACAACAGATACCCACTGTGTAGATAACATCTCTGTAAACTTTCAAAATGAATTAAATTTTATCACAAGTTCTTTTCAGCCATTAATTTCTGACCATTCTGCGGTTGACATCTCGGTAGACTTGTCTTTTATTGAGAACAACTCGTCCATGTTGGCCCTCATTATATTTCAACCAATTACTCAAAGAGGTCGAATAACTTTTTTTTAACATTCTTGATAACAATAACTGGTTAACCAAAATTAATTATGATGGCTCTGCAGAAGAAGCATTTAATACCTTTGTAAACTTTATTAATGACAGTTTTAAAAAAGCTTTCCCTACAGTTAAGAAAAAAGACCAAAATAAAGTCAAATTGAACTGGTTTACACTCAAGCGTATGTAATGTATGTATGTATGAAATGTATAACACTTTTAGGTCACAACGTATGTATGATAATTTTAAATTGTATAGAAGTAGGTATGGGTTGGCTTTGAAGACGGCTAAAATGGAAGCAAACTCAGAGTTTATCAGGAGCTCTAGCAATATCGCAAGAGCCTCCTGGCCGATTATTGGAGCCCAACGTCCAAATGATGAATATAACAAAATTCCTGCAAACATAGATGCAAATTCTTTCAATAACTTCTTTGCAGATATTGCAGGTAACATCTTAGAGAAGGTACCCGAGGCTACTATCACCCCAATGCAACTTTTTCACCTTAAAACCAAAAACTCCAAAGATGTGTATGGAATGACCACAGGTATACTAAAAGAGGTTAAAAATCTACTCATTTTGCCACTTACAAAATTGATTAACAAATGTATTAATGAAGGGGCTTATCCATCATGTCTTAAGTTAGCTAAAGTGGTCCCAATTCATAAGAAAGGAGATAAAAATTAAATAAATAACTATAGACCTATCTCACTTATACCTACCATTTCATAAGTATTTGAATTAATATTGAAAAATCAATTATATGCCTATTTTGAGACCAATAATTTATTTACGTCAAGTCAGTTTGGTTTTCGACAAAAACTTAGTACTACTCATGCAGTGTACAGCCTCTGTGAACATATTTTAAGGGGATTTAAAAAATAGCAGCATGTGGGGTCAGCATATTACGACCTTTCAAAGGCTTTTGATTGCATCTCTCATCCTATCTTGCTCCAGAAACTAGCGGCATATGGCTTGTGTAAGAAGAGTGTTGATTTAATAAGTAGCTACCTTTCTTAACGCAGGCAGATCTCCTCTGTAAATGGTACAATTTCTGATGAACGTTTTCTCAATCATGGAGTTCCACAGGGTTCGATCCTAGGTCCAATATTATTCCTGATCTACATTAATGACCTCCCTAGAATCCTACCTGAAAACAATAAGGTGGTGCTTTATGCGGATGACACAACAACATCATTTGCAGACACTAACATAAACAGTCTCCATCAGACAATGGATGAAGGCTTTACTTTGCTTGGTTCCTGGTTTATAAGTAATCGACTTAGCTTGAACATAGAAGGAACTGAAAAAACGATTTTTAGTCTTCGTAACCATGACTATGAGAATTCTACCAGTGTTCGATTCCTCCGAGTTCATTTGGACCCAACACTTAAGTTTGATGCACATGTCGACAATGTATGTTTAAAAGCTGCAAAATCTGCATCTCTCATTTTTCAACTTTCTAAGATTGCAGATAGGTCGGTGTGCATGATGGCATTTCATGGGCTTCTCCAATCAGTTTGTACAGGGTGGCTCGAATTCGTGTCTATGTATGGGGAACTCGAAAACCGTAAGAGATACAGTGTCGGTCAAATTAAGGCAAAATTGCGCATTTAAGTGCCTAACAATATGCCGTTTAGAAAGTCTTAAAATTCCGAGTATTTACGGAGATATCCGGAAAAAACCGAAATTTTGAAAAATCGTTTTATTTTTTTCCTGGGCTTATTTAAAAACGGATTTTAAATCTAATTGCACTTTTGCATTGCCACTTTTTCCGTTCTATCCAATAGTGTTATCCAGTTTGAAATCCGACGTTTCGTCTTCAAGGGATCACCATCAACTTTCTTTTTTTAAATACGAACTCTAATTTTTTTTATCGTTTTTCAGATGATATTGGCGTTATTAATATGAGTATGTGTTTTTATTTTTTTTTATTTTTTATTTTTTAATTTTTACTATTTTTTTATTATTTTTATTTTATATATTTTGCTTTGGCGTGATTTTAAATAATTTAAGGTAAATAAATTTTTTAATTGGTTAAAAGTTGGGAATTTTTATCTTTGCAGTAAACAACTTGTTTGAGTAATAGTTCATGGCCATATTCTCGTAAGAAATAATTTTACTATTTTTTATTTTTAATACGCTCCAATTTTCCACTTAATACAAAAACCAAAATAAAATATTTTTATGGTATAAAAATTTTAAAAGTACCTACCTTAAATGATTTAAAATTGTGCCAAAGCAAAATAATTAAAAAAAAAATAAAAATAAAAAAAATGAAAAAAAAAATAAAAACATATAGTCATATTAATAACGCCAATACCATCTGAAAAACGATAAAAAAAATTTAAGTTCGTATTTAAAAAAAGAAAGTTGATGGTGATCCCTTGAAGACGAAACGTCGGATTTCAAACTGGATAACATCATTGGATAGAGCGGAAAAACTGGCAATGCAAAAGTGCAATTCAATTTGAAATCCGTTTTTAAATAAGCCCAGGAAAAAAATAAAACGAATTTTCAAAATTTCGGTTTTTTTCGGATATCTCCGGAAATACTCGCAATTTTGAAACATTCTAAACGGCATATTGCTAGGCACCTAAATGCGCAATTTTGCCTTAATTTGACCGACACTGTATCTCTTACGGTTTTCGAGTTCCCCATACATAGACACGAATTCGAGCCACCCTGTACTTATGCTCTATTATCTTGGGGCCACTCAGCTCATCTGGATAGAGTCTTTGCTTTACCACGAAGGGCTGTAAGAACTTTGACAGGTCTAAAGTATCGAGCAGATGCTAGGGACGCTTTCAGGAAATTGAAGATACTTACCATTCCATCCAAATACATCCTTGAATGTATACTCTTTGTGAAAAGCTCAGGTGGGTACCAGCCGGCTGGTGTTCACCACAGCCATGATACAAGGTCAAGAGGTGATATGGGGATTGAATTTCTCAGGCTCAAAAAATCATGGAATGCTACTCTGCACTATGCCCCCAAAATCTTCAATAAACTACCAACTCCAATTAGAGCTATTCAGTATAATAAACTAAAAAAGGTCTTAGCAGCATATTTATTTGAAAATGCCTTCTATTCAATAGAAGAGTTTATTGACCATCACATAAATGCTACCGAGATGTCAACTGACTGATAATGGTAATGGTGTAGGATGGGTCAGTATGGGTATGTGGTACTTAAAAATTGTGCAATATTGGTTATGGTTTCGCTTGACTGATTTTTTAATTTTGTTGTGTATTAACTACTTGTATTTTAAATTTTGTAAACTAGGTGTAAGATAATTTTTTCTTTTTTTTTGTATTTTAATAATTAGGTTAGTCCAACATGTTTTTTAAAAAAATTGGTAATCTTGTCTTGACGTATGTAAAACTATTGTTGTAGCATGAATAAAGAATTTGAATGTTGATAAACACCTAAAAGCTATATGTCTATATGTGAACACTCTCAGTGATGGTGTTGCATTGGGATGTATAAGAGTACGTTGACGATTCTTCTGTGTCGAGATTGCTTGGGTGTCGTGAGTGCGGGGCGTCTCTGGTGTAACGTTAACGATCTGATGTTAAGCTGTGATAAGACGAGAGCTTATATGCTGGAATAAATGGGTTAGTCTCTACCTATGCCTGGATAAGTTAAATTCATGTGTGTTATGTGTGTCATGCTGGGTCAATCCCTAAACTGGGAATAATGCATACAGAGACTCTAATCCAAATTTAATAGCTTCTGTCATTGTCTTTATAAGAAAATAGTCGTTCAACGGGGCCTGTGGAGAGGTGCTGCCCCCAGTGGCTGGCAAAAAAACAGTATTTCTGAATGAAAACACGTGCAATGTTTACCCTACATACGAAAAGGAAGGGGTAGAAAGGGGAATACAAAATTATATTCGCCGAGCCGTAGATTTCCAAGAAATGATCTTCAGCCAAGGCTAAGTGGCTAGAACCGGTTTTATCAGTTTAATTTTTACACACAGAATTAAATTTCCAATACCTGCTTCCCCAATCTTGACTTTCAATTGAATTTATTTTATTGTTTGGGAAAATGGTTTTTAGCATTTTTAACACATTGATTTTTGTGTCAATTTCTTTACTAGTTTCTGTTATTCATATAGGCCTAATTGAATTGATGCAGCAGTCGAAGAAAATAGATTTGCATATTATGCCATTAAAAAATGGGAAAATAATAAACAATAATAAAATCCTATTTGCTAAATGTAAAACGTTTTGACTTGATATAAGTAAAATTTTATAATATAAACTGGATATTTTAACGCATTCAAAATTAGGAACACTAAAAACATATTATTAAACTATAAAAAAAATTATATTTATAAAAATTGATTATTCGTTTCCTATTATTAGTCAAAAAGTAAGGTATTACAATTTTTAAACTTACAATGTTTATAGAGAAATATAGATAAAAAATAAATTTAGTTCCAATAGTAGGTAGGTATAGTTATTTTATGTATTTTTTCTTTTTATAGAAAGAAGACAATTAAACATTTTCTGCAATTTTATGCTTTAATGCACCAGAAACATATATTTATCAAATTATTCATTAAAATGGCTCGTTATTTGGAGATTAATAATAAAATTAAATATTTTTATTTTATTAAATTTCATTATTTTTGCAAAAGAGGGGGAGATACGAAATAAGGTGTTTAAAAACTGAAATCAAAACTCTTACCACTTTGGATAAGTCTTTATTTAATATGAGTTCGGCATATATTAATACTAATTTATGTATCGTTACATATAATATTGCTCCAGGCCAACAGCCAATGTTCAAAATGTTCAATCGCTTATAGCCATTATTAGCATTATTACATAATTGACAATCAAATTTAATATAAATGTACTCTTCAAAATATATACTGTAGTTTATTCGCTATAATCAAGTAAATAATTTTTGAAAAAATTCGGATTTAGGATAGTGAAATAAACAACATCCGAGTAAAACTATATTTACTCGAAAATTAAACAATTCAATTGATAAAACACATCAACCTATACAACCCTTAAAACTAAAGAACAAGTATATAAGATAAAAAATAAGCATCAAGAGTAGTGTGCTGTTTCGGGCAACCTCTGGTTTGATTCATCCCTTATTTTCAACTGATCATTTTATGTTCTCTTGTATTATTTCCCTTTGAAATAATTCATTTATTTTATCTTAGATGCCAATTTTTTTCATATCAAAGTTTTGTGTTATTGCCTATCAAACTTGTAAAGTTATACATGTTCTTAAAATAACTTTCTTGTATATTATAAGTTACAATTAATCACCAGTTAAGGAAATTTG
>MU187640.1:16329-40978 GCA_016904865.1 Pissodes strobi | reverse complement strand
CAAAAAACACACTAAAACTAGAATATATAGAAAATATCTCTTGTATAATACTATAATGGATCAACCGTGGAATGTAAATAAAAAATAATTCCAAGAATTCACGGCGGAATGTCCCCTAATAAACTCGCAATAAACGAAACAACGTGCTTTCGCGTTGATCTGAGAATGGAAGTGCTATACGCCAGCTCTTCCAACCATTGCAAACCAAACAAATGTACGACCATTACGACTTCATCGTTGTCATGGCAACCAACTAGTTGCGCTTATACTTTTGATGACTCGACGGCTCTCGAGCGATACCTCTTCCTTAAAGGTCTACACAAATGATAATGAGATTGTCACTGCTATCGGCGCGTACGCGAAAAGAAATAGACATTTTCATGTGGGTTCACCTCTGTTCTATTCGATAGTGGAGTTAACGGGCAATGTGCAGGTGGCGAGATTCTTGTTTCATGAACCTTTGATTTTAATATTTGAAAATAATTGCATTATTAGTTATTAGGAGGGTAACGGGAAACAGATTATTCCTAAACTAAGAAGATTTTATCATTGAATCTTAAAATATATTATTTTTCTGATGAATGAATTAATTTTATTTTTTTTAAACTACATTTTCTTGAGGAAGTGGTACTTCCCCTACTTCCGCTGAATAGCCGCCACTGATAATTATTTTTGCTATTTTTCAATCAGAAGTTGCTAATATAGCTATTGTGATAAACTGATGTGTCAAGAGATTAGATCGACTACAACTCCATAAATAAATACTTATAAATATTACTTAAATATCGAAAAGTAATTGGACTACATTAACATAGATACAACCTAAAAGCATCACCATTTAATAAGAATCAACTAATAAATTAATTGTAATGCGTCGATTAATGTTTTATCTTTATTTAAATATAAGATGATTCACAGATCTCATTTATTAGTATTTAAAAATTTATATATGTATATATATTTAAAATTGTCAAATCATATTCAAAATCATGGTCCATAAAAGTTACTTTTTAATTTAAAAAATTCAAACTCGCTATAAAAATATTACTTTTTTACACTGTGAAAAAATCCTTAATTGTAGTAAATTGGAAAAACACAATTATATAATATACATTTAAAGTTTTATGTTCCAGTTAAAAAAAACTGCAAACAACTTTTTTGAATACTAAGTAACTAAAAATAACTCTTGGGGTAATATTAAAATGTTGTTTTTTACTCCGTGAATAAAAGTGGATAGTGAATAAAAAAATTATAATGTCAATTCGCATTTTGAATATGACTTACATTGTTTATATATTAAAGTCCTTAATAAAACATTAATTATGAATTCCCGGTGGGATAAACATGAATCACCTTCAAACCAGCTTATTCGGGCAATAATTGATTTTTTGTTTTGAAAATAAATAGTACATTGGACATCTCTACGCTTTGCTGTATTGAAAGCCATCTAAGTGGCTTTAGCATCAAATTAATGGGAGTATAACGTGTACAGAACAGTGCGCATAGCTTTTTTTCGTAGCAACTGGAGTCTTTGTATATCAGCCTTTTTACCTGATACCAACAATGAAAAACAGTAATTGAAATGCGGATATATAATGGTATTACATATAAGAATTCTAATATGATCTACATGTAACGAAAAATTAAGCTGAGAATCCAAGACTACCCCTAAATATTACTAGATGCATTTTCAAATAGGCTATTAGATATCTATCTTAATCCAATAATTATTTTCTAGAAATCTATTACAATTCTGCTTAGAGCCAAAAAACCATGTACTTTGTCTTTTTTTTAACCTAAGCCTATTTACACACAACGAGTTATAAAGGATGTCAAGTTTTGATTTCATAGTATCTACTACCCGATTAAAAACACAGATCAACATATCGTCCACAAACAAATTTAGAAACATATCATTTAAAACTCGATCTAGGTCATTGACATATAGCACAAACAAAAGGGGGCTCAGAACACTGCCCTGCGGCACCTCTATCTCACTATCAAACGGATTTGAGGACACATTATTCACTCTAGTCACATAGGAGCGATCCTCCAGGTGATAAGTGCACTGTTTGTATTTCCGTAGGCCTGTAATTTGTGGATAAGTCTTCTCCTATTGATGGTCTCAAACGCACGCTGAAGGTCAATGAAAATGCTCAGGACAACATTTCCATCATCAACATATGAACACCATTTCGAACACCCATACTGTAATGCTGACTCGCACGAATGTTTTTCCCAAAAACCCGACTGACCTTTAAATAACAATTTGTTTACCTCTAGAAGCTGTCGTAGTTGTGCATACCACAATTTCCAGAATTTTGTCTATTACCGATAATAAATTAATGGGTCAATATATTCTTCTGGTTTATTTGGTCTAGGCACTTTCGGGATAGGCACAATAACACTGGTCTTCATTTCCTTTGGAACTCTTCCTATTGTAAGGGATGCATTCATCAGGTGAAGGCTTTTTGTGTACCCAAGTACACAAAAAGCAGTCTTTAAAAATTTAACAACTGTACTTACGTACAAAATAAACGTTAATATTATGAGAAAGCATACTGATGGATATAAAAAAGTAGATGTAAAGATTTACCCTATCCCTATCTACATTTATTTACTCAGCCCAAAATTAATCATTACAACCCAAACACAAACATTTTACAAAGTAAAGCTTCTTCAACTTGAACAATGGCGGAAAATTAAAAATAAACAATGAGATATTCTGAATTATTAGGAACATAGGAACACTCGTCCACTCGGCTCCACTCCGCGCCGCCAGGTAACAGCCCTTGGGAATGCACCAATAGAAATGTCGGAACTCCCTCCTTGCAACGTCTCTCGTAGGACCCGTAGTAATTTTTTGAAATTCAAGAATGGGCACATTTCAGGCCAGACGCCATCTAGCGATGAGGCCTTTTTTCAGTTCGAGGTTGAATAACTATTCATATATATACGTTTTATAGTTAATTATCTTTTATGAGTATTATCGCACTAATTTTGATTAGAAATTTATATTATGAAAATTTGTATTTTTAAGTAATGTAATTTTAGAAATTGCACTAATTTTGATTAGAAATTTAGATTATAAAAATTTTATTTACTTAAAAATATTTTTATTTTGAAGTAATGAAAGTTTAGAAATTGTAGGTGAAGCGGCGCTTCACCTGCGTCCAATGACGAGCCGCCACTGAACTATTATTATGATTTTAACTTTAGATTGCAGTATTTTTATTGCGTATTTTAATGGCTTATGTCTGTAAGAAATGTGTATATTGTGGTGTACTTATAGGTTTATATTGGATTTGATGTACAACATTATTGTGACGTTGCTTTTTGTAGATTTTGCAGGCAATAAAGGAAATGGATTATTATTATTATTATTATTATTATTATTATTATTATTATTATTATTATTATTATTATTATTATTTTTATTAATAATTATTATTAAGAGCTTTTAAAGTTGATTATGTAGTTTTTCTCATTTGCATTAATTTTTCAGTAGGCTGACTCTCACTTTCAAACTAATTAAAACTTTAGTATTAAGACAACTTCTCCTTAATTGGGATTTAAATTTACCTAAGCACTTATCAAAAATATCCCACTAATAGATGAGCAGGCCTAAAAAAAAAACAATAAAGCTCATAAAAAGAAGAAAGACGCGTGAACTTGATTCAGGAGAAAAAATTCAGCTGGTTAAAGTTGAAAAAAAGGCATCAAATTCAGGGTTCCGAGCTCGGTTAAAAAATTGGAAATTGCAGATTTTAGGTTTTGAAAACCATGCACATAGAATATTAAAAATCGATACGGTAATCCAGAACTATCCCCTAGAATAATTTATCGGTGCAGTTATATCCGGTGTCAATTTATACAGTCTATGCGTTATACTTACAGAATTTGAAAATCAGTTCATGAAAGTAGATTTTTCTTTAATCATTCGAGAGTTTTGTAGTCGGGTAGGCTAAGTAATAAAGTATAAATAATTTTGTTTGCTGTTGTATGATACGCCATTGATTTATATTGAATTTGGTCCGACCTAAGTAGACAAAAATTATTTTTAAAAAGAAAAGCTTTTGATTTGATTTAAGCTGATTTGTGCATGTTTCATGCCGAAGTCACGTGTTTATAAGTATGCTTTTACAATGCTAATTTTGTCCCGCTCTGAGACACAGATTGTTTATATGGTTTCTCACGGCTGTCTGAAAGTCAATGTCGGTCATAAAATTTGAAAAGTAGCAATGAGATAACTCGTATAATTATCTTAAGGTGCAATCGATATCTAGCAAATTAAAGCATATTTTATTGGATGAAATCGATCCTTCATATTATAGCATAGCAATTACATATTACATATTAAAATGCGTTTATTTGGCTTAGCATTATAAACTGAAATTATCATTGAAACGACAATAATTATTATGTTAAGGTCTCTTCGTCAAACTGTATACTGAGTCTATCAAACTTACTAAAGGCAAAATTTAAACCAGAAGCTTGTGCTACCTTCTGCTGTGCATGTTTGGAAGGAAATTCACTGCCGGTTTCAACATATTAGGAGAGTACAATGTTCATTAGATAATTATAACCTCAAACAACAGTAAAAAATATGTAGCAGGCTTTGTTTGTCCCGTTGGCCATCCCTAGCATTCAGGAGAGATCGCCACCAAATAGTATAGATAGATGGCCATATATTGTTTGCGTCTGTTTCTTTACAGTTTGACGTTATTTACACTGTGCTGCGGAAAATGCCCACGAATTATAAAAGAAAAAACTCAAATCGTGGGAAATGATTCTGAAGAAAATCTGCGGCGAGCAATTGAAGCTGTCAGAAGCGATTTGTCTGTGAACGGCACTTCAAAAAATTCTGACATTCCTAGGAACACCCTTGAAAAAAAATAATGTGTCGACGACTGGTAAGATGGGACCGAATAACATGTTGAGGGAGGCGAATGAAAATAAATTGGTGCAAAATATTAAAAAGGCACAAAAATAGGGTTTTCCTATGGGGGGTACAGATGTTCGAAAGCTTGCCTAAAATTTCGCAGATAATCTACAAATCAAACGCAAGTTCAATAAAGAAAAAGGATAATGCCGGTTCCGATTGGTGTAGGTCTTTTTTGGGAAGACATCCCGACTTATCTATTCGCAAGGCTGAGGGTAGGTATCTCTAGAGCGAGGTGGGGACATAAATCAATTAGATGTGGGAAATTTAAACTTCTACAAGAAACACTGGACAAATTAGCTTTTCGACAAACTTGGGTAAATTTATACTGTCGATGAAACAGGCCTTCAATTAAATAATCGTCCTGGCTATGTTTTAGCCGAAAAAGGGACAGAGGATGCTACAGTGACAATAGGGGAATATGGTGAGACAATCTCGTTCATAACTTGCTGTAATACCGAGGGTTTTTTTTTCTATCGCCTGTCTGTATATTTAGATTCAATGCCGCCTGGTTCACATCAGCGGCGGACCTATGGACGCGTGGGCCTCAGGGCAAAAGATATTTATGGGCCCCTACCCCTTGTATATTTTAAAACTAAGTTAAGGCATTTCTCATAGGTAATACATAATATATGAGTATCACATAAAAAGTAAGAATATAAAAATATTTTATTCAGGATGAAAACTAATATCCTATGAAAAGTGAGAAAATAAAATACATTTTTATTTAGGATGAAAGCTAGTTAATACCAAAAATTGTAGATTAGTATTTTGCGTATCGCATAAAAAGCCACAAAATAAAAACACTTTAAACAAAATATAAAAACTAATAATAAACTAGTAATAAACTGGCATTGGCAAAATTATCTATTAGATCTATTAAATCTAACTTCGCTGTGATATTGTATTACTAATATCTAGACTGTTATTTTCGTATCACATAAAAAGCAATAAAATAGAAACACTTTAAACAAAATATAAAAACTAGAAACAAACTAAAATCTCAAATAATATTTGTCTGACTGCAATTTTATTCAAATAAATTAAGATTGTTTTGTAAAAAATTGTTCAAATTCGGATGTGTATTTACCAGAGATGTTTAACCTGAAGCATTTACCATACAGAGACCTTTAAATTAATCTAATTCTGCTCTAAAGTCAACAATTTACAAATATTTGGAGAGTAAATTTAAAATTCGCTTGGGATTTCCTGTATGCCGATGCATCACACTGGCACCAGTGGCCAGTGGCGTATGGTTGACAAGTTCGTGGAGCACGCATTACGAGAGAGCCCTTGAACGACGGGGGGCTTCAAAGATAGCCGACTATATTTTAAACAAAAAACTAGTGCTTATTCGTTCCTATCATAACAAAAATAGTTTATTATTATTGGGCCCTTAGTCTTAGTCAATTTATGAAAAAAGGGCCCCCCCCACAATATTTACCGCGGGGGGAGGGCCAACGATTTCACTGTTTTAAACTACGCCATTGTATACCATCCGCTATATAATTATAATATCGTATTTATCAAAGTAAAGTAATTAGTAAGTAATTGAGAAATATAGTTATAGATACATTCAATTGATTTTCTTAGAAATACAATTCGTAAGTCTTTAAAAGGCTCAGACAAAAGATAAAGCAATATGTAAAAATATAAATATTCTTAACAAGTAGGTAGGACTTACCGATGTTACCTTTTTTTATATCTTCTGCCAGAAGCAGCTACAGTATAAGTCTTAGCACTCCACTTACTAATATTATTTAATCATGCAAACTAACTATTCAAGTATCAAATATTTGATAATTTGCTCTAAAGTAAATGAAAATGCGGCTTACTGGGAATAGTGGGAATCACAGTAGTTAACTAGTTAATGTTCGGTGGCTGGGTCTGGGAGTTGCCAAATTTAACGCTCTCAGGCTCTCAACGAATATTGTCTTTTATTATAAAATAATATTAGGCATGGGCGGTATGGTCGATATATTTCATTGGTAAATACGTATAGGTATCTATACTGTAACTTTATTGATTGTAGCTTAATCATTATTTCATTATTTTTGGTTTGCATATTTGATGTTATACCATTTAACTTACTTCGATACAAAAATACTTTATAATCCGCGGCATCGTGGGGCCCTTCTGAACCTTGGGCCCCCGGGCGGCGCACCGAACTGCCCGGTGATATGTCCCCCACTGGTTCACATATTGTGATTTCTGAAAAATCAGCCTGTTCCTGCAACAATTTTTTTGCATCGGTTTAAAAATCACTTTTTGTCACGTAAAGGCGAAGGGAAGCCATTACTAATTCTTGGAGGGCATTGTACTTGTGTTGAACTTCTAGAAACCGCTAAAACAAATAATGTCGTTTTATTGTGCCTACTTCCGCATACTACCCATTATTTGCAACCACTCGATAGGGCTTTTTTAAGTTTCTTAAGTTCATCTCCTATCAAGCTTGTATAGAATGGATGCAGAGTCACCGCAAAAGAAAACTAGGGCGACTCCAATTTGCGACCACTGAAAATACAATGTCTGGCTTCAGGGCCATTGGTATATTTCCATGGATCTCTGATTTCGTAAACCATATTATGCTTACACAGTTTCTGATCGAATAGTAAACAGCGTAATCAGAAAAGACCAGAGAATTCTCACGCAAGTAACAAATACTCCAACTCAAGAGGGGAAAGCTAGCAACACTAGAAGTTAGACGCCCAATCATTACGATGGATCATTCGATGCCATGCTGATACAGAACCCTGAGTTATAACTCCAGCGGAAGGTACATCTGTTCCAAATTTGATACCTGAAAAACTGCCACTCTATAGTCATGCATGCTGATACAGAACCTCGATATACAACCCCAGTCGAAGGGGCATCTGTTCCAGATGTGACACCTGGAAAACTTTTAGATCATATTAATCTCGCACCCAGATTAGTTGTTTATGCAAAAACGAGCAAAGGCCGTTGCTACCCTATTAATATTTCCTGACCACATTGCAACTGTGAAATAAAGACCCGCAAAAAACTAAACAAACTACACACCGAAAACGAAAATTCAAAAACAAACAATTGGCCAAAAAAGGAAACATTCAGCTTCGCCAAGTTCTGACGAGGAAGAGGATACAGACGTTTAATATGAAGAGGAAAGTGATGCCATTTCTGCTGTGGATGAAACTGAATGTGTATGATGCGGCGAAAGCTATAACAATACCAGAAAAAAAGAAGATTGATTGCAATGCATAATATGCCAGAAGTGGTTTCATGAAAATTGCTCTTCCTATTTAAACACTTGCCAAAATTGTGATAAAACCACATTTAAAAAGAAGCAAAATAGTTGTTAAGGACAATTTTTTTCCTTTGTTCTAGTAAATGGTGTTGTTTTCACGTTTTACTTCTTATTTTAATTTTTATATGGTGGCCATCTCTCCCTTATTACATTGGCCAACTGACTTCACTTAACGGGGATAGATGGCCATATACAGCTAATTTGATAAATAATAACAAAAAAAAAGGATTTTGACCGTATTTATTTGCCTACCTGTTTGGATGATATGTAAGCAATAACAAAAAATATTTTATAGAAGCTAACTCTCACCAAAAATTCACAGATGCCTCCTATACCAAACGATGGCCAACTCGCCCGACTTTACCTTATGCATTTTAAGGTTATGTTCCTGAAAGTAGATAAGCAGATTTGTAGGTCGAACAGTTAAATCGCTGTCCTGGCTTCGGTTCGTGAATGTAAATATTTCTCAAAGTTTACGGTTGGAAATTGGACATGCTTCGGGTTAGATTTAATTTAGTTTTCATTGGTTTTGCCCCCGGAGTGAGCTAAACGAGCGGAGGGCAATACATAATACTGTAATTTTTGAATATACGTGGTCCTACTTGACATGTCAGAGCCAGGGACACTGATTTAGTTACTATGTCTTCTGACAAGATTACAGGTAATAAGGTTTTAATACTAAAATCTTATTTGCTATTTTGTTTGCCCATCCACAAAATGTAATTCATTTTTTAAAATAATTTTCGGTAAGTTTTTGATGGAGTTGAACATGGTAGAGATGGAACTTATTTTGCTGCGGACATTTTCCCACGGACAAGTTCTTTAATTCTAAATCCTTAGTTAACACGTTGGCTACCAAGCATAATTTCAGTATTTTGGTTCAGGGTACTTATATGTATCGTGATATTTTTTATAGTTCACTTCTATACTATATGTATCACCGGTGACTACGAACACGTTATATTTTAAATGCTTGCAGAAAAGCAAGCTTTTATTCTGCATCGTACAGGTCGAACGATTTCTCAACGGTCAAAACAAAAGGAAACCCAGCGTGATGCTTAACTTTGCTAACACAGGAATAATAGTCCCAACGGTCCCAGGAATATTATCCTTAACTGCTTATATGCACAGCCCAGGGATTGCAAATTCCGGCGACTAAACAAAGTGCCAAGGAGTTACCTCGACAACTAACGTGCGATACACTGACACAGGAATATACACTCCAGCTGTCTTACCTTGTTCAACATCAAAGGGGACCCATTTCTAAATCTACTCGGTGGCATAGACTCCAGTATAAGGAATTCTAGACCTGGTGGAGCCAACCACCTCAAATCGAACATTCTCAAGTCACCTGGATATTTTAAATGGCTTTTTCCACTTAGGTACAAGCTTCCGACTCTGTGCCAGTGCTGATAATAAAAAAATTGTTACGAGCACTAAATCACCGATATTAAAGGACTTTGGACCAGTGCGATGCATTTCAAAGTTGGCATTCTCTCGTTACTGACTGGCCTCTATCATGTCGACAATTGATTTACATAAACCCAGTACATCCACGAGGTTCCAAAAAGCCTAAATTGTGGACCAGATCTATAGCCAAGCAAGGCTTCTGCCAGCGAAGTTGCAGTGGTCTTATTGAGACTGTTATTGAGTCCCAACTGAATGTTGCTGACGTTCTCATCCCATTCATCACCATTTTTGTCTGCGCTATTTGTTGCCAATTATTGTCTTACTATACCATTCGCCTTGACCATTACGCCGCGGCATGCCAACGGCATTGCAGTGTATAGTTGCCCTTGTCGTTCCTCCCAAAACTATTTGTAGGACTTTGAAGTAAAAACTTTACCTCTATCGGTAATAATCCTTTTTGGCTTTTATAATTTCACACACTTATGTTTTTACAGCTTTTATGGAGCAGAGCTTAGTGAACGCATGAACAATAGAAACCAAATAACTATTACCTTTTCGACTTTTACAAAATGGACAAATGGTCCATGTAAATTGTGTGAAGTTGGCGGGGAATTTTTGGTATAGAGGGCAAATAACCAGGTCGTTTTCCTGAAGGAATCTTGTAAAACTTACAATTTATACAAGAGTTGACATATTTGCTGATAAATTTGAGCATTTTTAGAAACCAAAAACTAGCAAGATACGCTCGAATGTCTTCTGAAACGCCTGTATCATCATGATTGAACCTCAAAACTTGCCATCTGCAAGCTTTTGGAATATCTACTGGACTTCCATAATCGGTTTTTCTATATACTAGGCCTCTACGTAACTCGTAGTCCTTAAATATTGCCTTACTTTTATGCCCTTCACCAGAACGCAAAATTATCTTAATACTACTTAAATATTTGTCATTTTCCTGTGATGAAAGTAACCAATCATTCTCTGTGATGACAACAGTATAAACACCTTTACTACATACAGTCAACTGCAGGGTTTCTGCTTAAAGCACCTACATGACCAATACGAATACCCGGCTTATGAAAAGTCTAAAATCCACCTACTTATGCGGCGATAAAAATCTTTTTTATTTTTAGCACTTTGAACGGCACTACAATCAGTATACATTTTGAAGTGAGTTCCGATCAAGTAATGTCTAAATCCTTTTACTGAACAAACAATGGCGAGAGTTTCCAGTTCAAAGGAATGATATATTTGTTCAGTAGCCAATAACCTTTTCATTTCCATCTTCTAATTGAAAAAGCATCTCAGCTAGACCAACTCCACTAGGGTCAGTATACAGTGATTGATTTGAGACTATCAAACTAGATTAATTTGGGAGTGGACATCATGTGCTGCTTTAAACTTTTAAAGGAGTTTTTCTGCTGCGCTGCCCAGATCCATGGTTGATCTTTTCTCAACAAAATGGTGTGAGGCTTAGACTTTTGTGCAAAAAACAGGTACAAATTTTCGAAAGCGTCGAACTAACCCAAGTCATTGTCGAATTTGATATATATTCTTCGGGCACGGAAAGTTATTGATCGCAGGTATTTGTGTAGAACTGGGTTTTACTTGCCCATCCTCTACGATATAGCCCAGATATTCTATTTGTTGGGTTAGTAAAATTACGATTACATTCAAACTAACTCCATGACTTTGCAACTGAGTCAAAACATGTTCAAGAGCTTGGAATCCTTCGTCTATACTCACGGCGCCCACGAGGGCCCTGGAGGTGCTGGTGGGGTTGCCCCCGTTGGCGGACCGGGTGAGGCACGAGGCAGCCAGAGCGGCTATGAGATTGGCTGATGCGGGGATGTGGAGTGACAACGGCTCCTGCCAGGGCCATTGTGGTCTATGGCGGGGCTTGTCTGGGGACCTAGCCATTCTGGGGATGCCAGGTGACGCGATGGTTCCTGAGATAGGCTTTCCCGAGGGGCTGAACTTCCTCTTCCCTACAAAGGAGGATTGGACGGAGGGAAGGACGGGAACCTGGGATGGGCTAGTCTGGTTCACAGACGGGTCCAGAATGGGAACAATGTCCGGAGCTGGTGCGTACTGTGAGGCCCTGGGGCGGGAGCTATCTGCCTCACTGGGCGAGCACACTACGGTTTTCCAAGCGGAAATTTTTGCGATCATGATGGGGGTCTGGGAGTCGTTAAGGCTCAATGTCGTTGGCGGGGGGGATTTTCTTCTGCTCCGACAGCAAGGCCGCACTCATGGCGCTGAAGTCGGTCCGCACGCGCTCTCTGTTGGTAAGGGAGTGCAGAAGCTGGCTGATTGAACTTACAAAGGTTAAAAAGGTCACGCTGGTCTGGGTACCGGGACACTCGGGTGTACCGGGAAACGAGGCCGCTGATGCCTTAGCTAGAGAAGGCTCCGCACGCAGACACTTGGGGCCTGGTCCCTGTGTGGGGATCGCTCAGTGTGTTCGCGAAAGAGCCTTGGAGGCCTGGATGGAGGGTCGGGCGGAGGAGGTATGGCGGACGGCTCCGGGGATGAGACAGACCAGGCTCATGATACATGGGCCCGCGAAGAGTCTCGCCAGGGGGCTGTTGTGCCTACCTACGAACGAGTGCAGGGCCCTGGTAGGATTCTACACAGGGCACTGTAGGCTTAGACGGCACCTGACCCTGCTGAGAATTGCAGAGGAGGGGGAGTGTAGATGGTGCATGGAGGACGACGAGACCCCATACCATCTACTTACGGAATGCCCCGCTTTCGCTTGGGCAAGATACAGAATCTTTGGCGTGACGTCGATCGAGCCAGATTCAGTGCGTCGTGTTAGTCTGAAGGAGATGCGGGCTTTCTTAAGGAGGACCGGCATCCTGGAGGTTCTCTAATGCGGGCTGGGGGCACAACGGGCCCAATTGGTGGCCTAAGTGCAAGGCCTGCTAGGGGCCACCCCTTCTGATACTGATACTGATACTCACGGAAGGAATCACAATATCATCTAATTATAACAGGATTTTATCGAACCTGAGATCACCTAATACCTTACACATGGCTCGCTGGAAAATATAAGGGGCATTACTTAGACCACACGGGACCTTTAAATATTTGTTTTTTTCTTCTAGAGTTATGAAATCTTTGGGAATTGATTCTTCAGAAAGTCTAATTTGATAGTAACCTGAACGACAGTCTACTCGTAAGCTAGTAAAATATTTTTGACCTGTTAATTTATCAATTAACTCTTCAATCACCGGCAAAGCATAATTTTCCTTAACAGTCTGTTTGTGGATTAATCTATAATCGACACATAACCTATGGTCACCAGTCTTCTTCTTAACCATTATAACTGGACTGGCATATAGCGACTGTGATGGCCTAATTGTCTCGTCGTGAATAAGATCATCGATGATTTTAAGCAAAATGATCTCTTCTTGCTGCGAAAAGCTTTTTTATATTATCAAACCAGACTTTTTGCCAGGATCTTTTTTCAACTTGATTTTTTCGTGCTAGCTCAACACATATAGAGCAAGCACCCGCCTCAGGACTTCCGAACCCAATTAGTTAATTTGGAAAACGTTTTCTTTACGTTAAGGACTGCATCGTGTGACGCCTGTAGGTTCTTTGAACAATGGGAGCTTTTAACTGAATTGATATTTTCATTTCAGAAATACAACCCAGTTTTGAACTTTTATTTGGAAAACACTAAACAGGCTGGAAACTGTTGAATAATAGATATAATGCGATTATGAATTTCAGGCATATTAACACCAATCCTAACAATATTAAGTTCTTGCTTCTGTAGCATTTATATCAAGAGGTGCGGACTCAATTAGTAACTTTGGGCGGGGGTGAATACTTAATTCTATGATCTTCTGTGAAATTATGACTTATCACACTGTCTATACCTGGAAATTGGTCGGTATACGCAAATAATTCTTAACTTTATAATTAACCACTTTAATTAGTGGACCATATCAAAATAGGGTGGTGCGGGTTTTATTTAAAGGGTGTGAATTGAAACATGTATTTTAGATATTAGGTACTTCAATAATGTAAGAATTAAATTGCATCAAATATGATATATATTGATTTGTAACTAATTTCAAGCATTCATCCCTGCATGCATACAACTAAATAGGTACCTACTGTACATGTTGTTAACTATTATTAAATGTCTAACAAAACTTGTTGATTATTTATTTTAACATGAGCTTCTCTCTTTACTGAATTGAATCAAACTCATTCTCGAGGATACGAATAGATTTGTCTACTACAAATTTCCAACCGCCATTTTACTTTCTTCTATCATGAACAACAGCACCAGGAGAGACGAGAGACGTACGGCGTTTCTGTCTTCGAGAAAATGAGTAAAATCGCCCAAAGAGTCCTTAATTTAGTGTTAAAAAAGGGTATTACAGAGTACAGCAGATGTTTTCTAAATTCAGCACTAACATCTAATTTCTCTAGGAGTGGATAGAAAAGCAGGAACGGACTGGGCGAGCCCATTATTGCACCTGAGAGGGCAAAAAAATGCTCTTTCTTTATCTGACATATTGTTGTTTACCCAACATTGACAGAGACAAAGACATATTAAACTAAACGTTTAAAAACGTTTTCTTTGACAGAGAGTGCTTTCCAGCGATTGTTTCATAATATAATGGGATCTATTATACCGACAATCCAGGTTCGAACTAAGGAGTAACTAAAATACAATGCTTTAAATGCATAAATTTGCTATTTACCGGGAGTGAAATAAATTTATCCGGATTTTAATTATGGCTGGTTCATACTACGAATATACAGGGTATTGTCACTAAACTATACGGTGATAAACGATAAGTTAATACACATGTTGGGGTGTTTCCCCAACACACTTATCAACAGTAACTCAGCTGGTAAGGTAACAGGGCCAATAGAAATCTTACATAACACTTTTGAATATACTTGGATCTCCGATCTTCTAAATACCGCCCATATTACTGGCTTCGTAAAAACGAGTATAGCAACATCTGAGCCTAATTTGCTAACTATATTATCAGTTATTAACGAGCATTCGCTACAGAAATCAATAAAACATTGTACATCAAAGTTTTCATTAATATTCACTACCTTATAAAATTTGTTTTTGTCACCATCTCTACAGATGAATAGTATGTACAGGGTATCCGGTTATAAATGTAACCCCCCTTTAACTATTTATTTACTCTCGTATAAAAAAATGTTATGTACAAAAGTTGTAAGGATCTTCATATAGTTTTCTGTGGTGTTACTAGAAAAACAATTGAACATCGAAATTCTACTGTGCAAATTAAATTATTTTTTTTTAATTGGGACACCCTGTATATTCTTCCGGACATCGGTAGAGCTCTTTAAGACGAGTTCAGTAATATAAGGTTTGTTGGGGCTAGCTATAATAGTTACCACGTAAATTGCAAGAATGTCGGATATCTGATTATTACCAAAGACAATGATACTACGAATAATTGTCTTTGTTATTACTGAACCCCTCTCCTAAACCCTTTATTTGGTGAGCTAGAAAAAAATGTTGTATACAATAGTTGTAGGTTCCTTCAGAAACTTTTCTGGGGTGTTACTAGAAAAACAATTGAACATCAGAAAAGCTTGTAACAGTTCGATTTTGACAATTTTAAAATTTCATTTATATGCCGCACTTAGGGAAAAACCTATGCTGTTTTTTGCACTCATCGGTTTATTAATTCTGAATTTAATAATTCGCTTGAAATTGCCTCTTTTCTCAATGTAAAATTACCTATATTTTAAGTATAGATTAGCTATATATTCGTATTAGCTTTTAGAATCCATTGTGATTATCTATTTTAGTTGATAAGCGATGTATGTACCTTATTATTAAGTTAACTTGGATTGATTTGCATTATATTATCGTAAACAGCCAGCGAATCGATTTATATTTTTAAAGAATTCAGTTAGCCTGCAAATACGTTGCATTTGACTTATTGAACCATAATTTAATTTCAGTTTGAATATTTTATTACCTTTTGAGAACCCTAGGTTGATGTTCCGGAGATCGTTTTTGGACCTCTGCTTTAAATATATTTCTCGTTCGGCACAGCTGACCAGTTTTTTTGTAAGGTTTTTGCCAAATAATAGGAATGGGCTAGGTATCGCGCGTTTTTCATTCTCGGTTTAGATTTTTGAGAGTTTATTATTTCTGACAGAGCATTTCCTAGACTTTCTGGAAGAATGTAATTTTAGCTCACTATTCGTGGCTTCCGCCGTCATTGATCACCATAATAAGCGAGAATTAAGGCGTTTATCTTCTTAGAATTATTCCTTGTATCGAATCACTCGTGAAGTTTTCAGCCCATTACTACTTGTGTCGCTGTATTTAATTTAAGGCAAATTGACGCAAGACGGAACGAGGGCTTTTCTAGTTTTGCTCGCCTGGGAAACGTTTGCCAGTATAGCGAGAAACTGCACGTTTTAAGTATTGTGGTATAATACAACCCTTTGATAGGGGATTTGCTGTGCGGTTTCTGTTTGTGTTTTAACACGACCGATTTTTCGGGCTCTACATGCTGTACTAGCGGCTTCCACGTTCGTCCCATAAGACCGTCGAATCTCCTCTAATACACCCTCAAGTCCGAGTGAGGGTCCTTCTGCTGGGCCAGAACTCCTTCTGCAGGGCCAGAACTTCTTCTGCTGGGCTAGAACTTCTTCTGCTGGGCTAGAACTTCTTTTGCTGGGCCAGAACTTCTTTTGCTGGGCCAGAACTTCTTTTGATGGGCCAGAACTTCTTCTGCTGGGCAGAGGTTTACTTGATGAACCAATTTCTTCTGCTGGGCCAGAACTTCTGTTAAAGAACTGCTGTGGTTCCCGCACTAGAGGCCATCGACAGAGTTCGACGACGGGATTTGGGTATACATTTTATGTTTCATTGTATCTTATGTTTAATCTTCGGTTACTTTTATTGATATAAATCAAACATTGAATTGAGGTAACTCATTGATTTTAATTAATTTAATTTACATTTATTCACTGGTTTATCGGACCAGTTAATCAAATTGCTTTGATTTGTTTTCTCATTTTAAAAGATAAGTGCTGGCTGGATAACTTCATTCTTTTCATTAATTTTCCATTTCATTAATTAGTCGGCAGATATAACTGCTCTGAATTTTATCTTATCATATGAATCAAGCTAACCATATTTTAAATCTGATCTGGTGCTTTTATTAAGTTCTCAAATTTTTTTGATCTAATCATTGTGTCCGCTCATTGCGGCATATTATCACCATCAGTGCAGCTATTCGCGCACGCATACCTAGTTGTAAGAAGCTTAGTCTGCGCCAAGTGATCACTTTGATAAGTAGTTTAGTGCGTTTAGTGATAAGGCATATAGAACTGAGGTTTTCCAACTGAATTGGTCTCTGTACGTACAATCTTCATATTGTACTCAGTTTATTTTATTAATTACTTTAAGTCATTTAACATTCTTTTATCTACTCAACCACATTTTTTTTAATATAACCATTTTCTCCAGATAGATTGTTGCTGTGTTTGCAAAAAAAAAGATTTAGTAGCAAATATAGCGTCCATTAAATTTTTAGATTGTGTTTTCTTGATAGATTAAGTTGGTTGATTATAGTGCCATAATTATTCTAATTTTTTTTGAGAGTTCTAAATTAGGAACCGGTTAATTTTATGAGGGAATCTAGCCACTCGGTACAACACCTGCCGAGCGTTTTCCGTTTAGCTGGCTAGAACGGGTGGCGCTCAAACGACCCCACGACAGGGGCCGGGCTTTGTAACGCGACTCTCCGGGGCTAGGTTCATTTTTTTTAATTAATTGGGAAAAAAAATCATTGGGGTTCAATTATAAAAAAACGTGTTGCAAGCTTCTGAAGGAAGAATTTTTTTCTAGCTCAACAAATAAATAATTTAGGAGAGGGGTTCAGTAATAATCAGATGCCCGACATTCTTGCAATTTACAAGGTAACTATTATAGCTAGACCCAACAAACCTTATATTACTGAACTCGCCTTAAAGAGCTCTATCGATATACAGAAGAATATACAGGGTGTCCCATTAAAAAAACATTAATTTAATCTGTACGGTAGAATTTCGATGTTCAATTGTTTTTCTAGTAACACCGCAGAAAAATTTATGAAAATCCTTACAACTTTTGTATTTAACATTTTTTTATACGAGGGCAAATAAAAAAGTTAAACGGGGGTTACATTTATAACAGGACACCCTGTACTTACTAGAAGTGCTTGAAAAAAGGCGATAGACATTTACCTTTTCCTTTTTAAGTTTTTTGTTTGTTATCGATTGTATGACTTTTATGATGACTATAATTATTGCAATGTAACTTGTTACAATCACCCTTTCTATTATTCTGAGGGCAGTTGTACTGTGTAAGGCAAACTTGCTTACATATACGTTGGGGTTTGGAACCTTCGGCAACATGCACTAAAACAGAGTTTAACCTTAACATAATTTTTGCACTCGACGCGTGTTTCGCTAACCATGTTAAATTAAAACTAAATTAAAATCTACCTAACTCTATTTTATACTACTGTTTGCTTAATCAAGCGGAACTAAAAAGAACCAATCCTGGTATCGAGTCACGCTTGATCAACCAATACAATGGACTATATGGAGGGCCTATCCCTCTATCTCTATTTAAACTATTCTTACATTTAATAATTTCCATACTTTCATATGCGTCTAATAATCTCCTATCAGTTATATTATGAATGAATTTTTAATTTCTAATTGTTATTCTATGATTATTATCCAAAGCATGCTCGGCAACACTTGATTTTTCTGTTTTACCATACTTTAGATGAGGTATATGTTCTATGAATCTCGTTTGTATAGATCTTCTAGTTTGCCCAACATATTTTTGGTTACAATCCATACATCCAATTTCATACATTCCACTTCTTTCTAATTTTCAATTTTGTCCTTTGGACCACCTAATAATTTCTTAATGTTAAACTGAGTCTGGTATACTAATGTTAAACTTACTTCCTTAAAAACTTTTTGGAGTCCTCTAGTATACTGAGGATTATACGGTATTAGTATTGCTTACATATAACAATGTCCACTATTTTTAATATCCTTAGAACCAGATTTAACTACTAAGCTCTTATTAAAAGGGTTTTTAGCCAGAGGTTTATGAGAAGACTCTTTTCGAAAATTCGCAGAAAATGTTTCCGGTTTAAAGGCTTGTAAATAAACCGCCAACTTTGAAGGGTTTGTAAAATTGGCAGCTGTAACTGCAAGTTTAACATTTTGATTGTCCAAGCCGCATATTACCAAATTAACTTAATCGCTAGTTGCGAAATTTAAATTCATTTTACGAATAAGTGATAATTTGTCGAAACAATATTCAATAAACTTTGGTCATCTTTAGGCTTAAAAGTGAGCATTTTAGTCATTAGTAGTGAATGTAAGCACGAGTAGACGGAGAAGTCTCAATCAATAAAGCCTTCCATGCGGACCAAGATTTCAGAATAGTTTGTAAGTTTTTATACCAAGCTTCTGCAGCCGAGCCGGTCATTTTAATTTATTAATAGCTAAGTGACAAATATTCAAATCAGACCAGCCATAAATGTTTGATAGTTCACCAATTTTTGATAGCCACTCAGTAATGTCATAAAAAATAGGATTAAAGTGAGTTATATCAACATCTTTTACTGACACCTCAATTTGTTCTCATGTCTTATCATATTTACTATATCTAGCAAATCTGTGTCCACTTTAGAAGGTCTTGGGGGTGAGGTTTGTGGGGTGTAAGGTAAGACCCCTTACAGGCACTGTCAATGGAGCCGTCAACTGTAGGTATTTCTATCTTGAAATACTCGAAATTCCAAACAGTTCGACTGCACTTGTTTCATTTGTTAAGTTGCACGAAATAAGGGACATAAACCAAAATAGATTAAACAAAAATTGGGCAAACAGCAGAAAATCTGCCAGACTTGCCCACAAGCTAAAGGAAAAGGTATTCAACATCCTTGCACTCCATATAAGAGCCATCAAAATGCAATTAAACTCTTAGAGGTAGCACCTATCAAACAACAAGAGAGGTTGGCGATCGAAATTGTCAAAAAAAAGTTAAAACAATGAAAATTACAGAAAAACAAATAGAATCTGACAATGAAAATGCTTCTACTTCTTCCAATAATCATAAAAATGTTTTGGTTAAACTGTCAACGGGTGGATCCATAGCAAGTATTATTTTAAATCCAAAAACAAAAAATGTGTTTCAATTCTCTGCAGATCGATTAAGCGACTTCCAAATAAACGCTGGTTTATCTGGAAGGCAAATGGATAAAGTAACCAATTTTGTCAGAACATCGGCAGGAAAAAAATCAATACCCAGCCAATATAGAACATCACGAAGAAGTCGGTCTCGTATTTTATTTCAATGCTATAAAGAAGGTTTTTTACTTCTAGAAACCTCAGAGGGAACACGCCCACGGACAGTTATTTATGTAGATGCAAGTGAGCTGGTAATAAAAATTTTAGAAAGAAGGCAAGAGTTTGGTACACCAAATATCAAGGGCTTATACGATGGAGGGCAACAGTTTTTTAAAATATGCCTTTCCATATTTCCAGAAGATCTCTAAGATAAAGTGATCCTGAATGAAATTTCATCGCGTTCGAAGTATACAGATGGTGGCAGCCAGCGCTGCAAAAAAAAAGGAAAACTTATCGGTGTTAAGAGACTGATCATCCTCTGTATGGTTCCCGACATCAAAGAAACAACCTTTTGATCTGGTGAAAATAAACAATATATCCTTTAAATTTTTTTCCGACTTTAAAATAATTCTAATGATTAATGGCTTACATACAGCAACATCGTCCTACCCATGTCCTTATTGCTACATTTGGTTAAAAGAACTTCGATCATACAGTGAAAATCACCATATAAAACAGCCGCGATCGTATGGCGACAATACAATACAATAATAAATTTAACTTAATTCTGCAAAAAAACTAAAACGTGCAAACGAATCCTTTAGCACTATAAATAAAGCTATTTTTGATGAACAAGAGATGACGTTAAAATCATCGAGAAATGTATTATTCCAGAACTTGATCTTTTGCAAGGATTTGTTAATCATATATTTCTGAAAGGACTTCTTAAAAGGACCTAAAAAGCTACACTTAGTCACGAACACGAAAAATTACCAAGGAGAATTTTTTGAAGGGAATGTCTGCAGAAAATGGTTGAAAAGTACCGAATATTTAAAGTCGAAAGATATATTAGGCGGCCTAGAAGAAGTGTATATTATAACGTTTGTTGTGGTTTTTAACGCAATAAACCGCATTGTTGAGAAGTGTTTTGGTTTAGAGCTGTTGTGTACCATAAGTAAACTGTAGACTGACGTTTCACTTTTATAATCAGTATTAGAAGATCTAGGAGTCTCGCAGACCATCAAAATACACGTGATTTTGAACCATCTTGTAGACATTTTTCAATTTTTGGAAACTGGGTTAGGTGTGTGGTCTGAACAAGCTGGTGAGTCTATTCATCGAGAGTTTTTGCTAATTTGGAAAAAATACAAAATTAATGATATTAAAGGTCCGCGATACGAAAAACTACTTCACAAAGCAGTTGCCGAATTTTCTTCATCAAGCATATAATTTAATGTTTGAAATTTTGTTTTTGTTTGGAAAATAATGTATTTTTTATTATTTTAAGTGTAATAAATTGAATATATTTTTATTTTGTTCAAAATTTTCTCGAAAATAGTGATATATATTTTTTGTTTCATGATTGTCTTTTTCCAATTTCATATGTGTAAGCCAATTTGGTCCATTTTTAGTTAAATTTAAAAAACATACTTTAAAATATGTCTTAAAAAATCGAAGAAGTTAAAAATCTCCCAAGAAGGTTCAGCTGCGATTTAGGTAACTAGTGGTATATAATAGGGGGGAGTATACTATCACCACCAACCAAAAAAAAAAAAAAGTCTTTCCAAAAAACCTAAACTCTACGCAGTGCCAGATTTACAATAAAAGCGCCCCTAGCCATTTTTTCCAAGCGTCCCCCAACAATTTTCTTATCGGTATAGAAAAGGAAATAAGGTTAAAGTATTATCGTAAGGCAAATAAGGCAAAAAAAATTGCACATATTTTTTATTCAAAACATTGCTTGCCAACGTAACATAAAAATAGGTGTACTGAGTACTGCATTATAAATACACTAATAATAATACTCTTAAACAAATAAAAGAACAAACAAAAAATCAAATGGGCAATAGTTCATTAAAAAAAACATAAACTTGAACAAGAAATGTTTTATATTCCTTTTCGACTTTTCTTTTTTGGCAAACTATTATTTCTTGGAAATCAACTTTATTAGTAATGTACTGATGTATTTTTAATTGGTAGTGTTTAAAAAAATCTATATATACCGTCAAACTCATTAATAAAATATTTAAATTGGAGGATCTCCTCAATGAATGATTCATCTAAATCATGGGAATATAAATTTTGCAATAATTTTGAATTAGCGCGGATCTCCGCATCATCCATAGTTTTTATATTACTTTAAAACCCAAAATTTATTTCTGTTTTGTTATATAGTCAGACTCGATGCTTAAATTCTTGATTCAAGGAGTCCAGAATATTATCATAAACGATAATCCTAAGATCACTTTTTCCATCAAAATAATTTTGAATTAGCGCGGATCTCCGCAGCATCCATAGTTTTTATATTACTTTAAACCCCTTTTTTTTCTGTTTCGTTATATACTCAGACTAGATGCTTAAGTTCTTGATTCAAGGAGTCCAGAATATTATTATAAACGTTAATCCTATGATCACTTTTTCCATCAAACGTGACATCTACGCCACCGCCTTCATCAAATTGTGTTGTTCTTGTTTTTCTTTCTTGGTCTTTGTTGTAATTTTCTTCTTTCCCCGCTCTTCATAAAAATTATAGTTATCTCTGATAGATCAAAAAATACCCTATTAATGACTTATAGATTTTTATAGCAGTAGATAAATCTGTATCGAGAGGTTGGAATGACTTGCTGGCTTGACGACATTTTTCCAACACGTCCGACCAAGATGCAGTTAAAATTCCCATTTCTAATGATATTAAAATCCTTAAGCAGCCCCGTGGCCTCAGCTTTTGTTTTTCAGAGCTATTTTTGATATAGTTGATATCGCCTCACAAGATGTGGTAACTAATAAGGATTGCTATATTAGGCGTTAGGAAAATCTGTACTCGAATATGTGCACATTTTATGCGCTATTTCGACGTCTTGAGTTTGACGTATTCTCTTTGTTTTTAGCAAATAATTGCAATCAGATTATACTTTATACAAATAAAATAAGAAATAATTATTTAATTATTAATGAAAAAAAAAATAAATTCAGGTAAAGATATTTTTTTTTGTTTTCCGGTTTTCCCAGGTACTAATTAATTAAAAAGCCAAAACGCTGACTAGCACCGGGCCCCTTTTGGGATTTGGCGCCCCTAGGCAATTGCCTAGTGTGCCTAGTGGTAAATCCGGCCCTGCTCTACAGAGTCGCACTGTGTGTAAATATATCAAGCTAGTATCACTTTAAAGGTAAACTAATACTATATCGATACATGATACTAGATACAAGAGTTCTACTTAAAAATTAGCCTAAGACAAAATTGAAAACATTAATATTTAAATAATAGTATATTATTTTATATGGAGGAAAAGTGATACTTTTCATGGCGCGCTCGTGTTTAACAGCCGAACGGAGTGAGGCTGGTAATAGAGAGCAAGCCATGAAAAGTAACTTTTCCTCCAAATAAAATATGCTGTTTTTTCTTCAAATGTCGACAAATTAATGCAAAAACATCTCTTTTTAATAGTAATAATATCTAATTATTATTAAAGATAAATGGGTTCGCAAGGCGGCTTAGACCACGGTCGTAGGTGGCCTTGCTTAGACCGGTGTCGGTGAATATAATGTAACATAAAGCTGTCAGTGGACACTGTCAACAATAATTATTTTTCTAAGATTTCGTCTCCGATTGCGTTTTAATTCCGTATTCATAAGCAGTTATTGAGTAAGTTCGATTAAATAATAACCAATTTGTTCCTAAATTAGTGATTTTTAGAAATGCAGTCACAAATTGAGTGATAAATACAAATTTTAGTATGATAAATCTTGAGTTGTTGACGCTTATTTTGCTGTGTGTTTGTATTGTATCTATGTTGCTATGACAACACTTTTACCTCCGCCGGCGGAAAAGTGAAAAGTAAAGCTCCGGCGGAGGAAAAACGAAACTTCACGGCCGCCTACACAGTCGAGTAATGACGGATTTACTGACGTTTGAAGAAAAACATTATGATCACCTTGCAAAAGGGGCACACAACATTGCAGTTTTGTAAGTTAAAATTATCCCTGTTTAGACTTTTTACAAATTTTCACATACATGAAAATAACGGGGGAATTAAAATTTGAGTAAAGTAGAGATTTCGGCACAAAAATCATTAAAAATGAAATAACCTGGCTCAGGGTTGAACAAAGGATCCCATACGGCACTAATTTCACAGGAAGGACATTCCATTTAAAGATATGAAAAAACTATGCGACCCGCTTTTTTGGAACACTCTATGTAAGCCAAATTATTTTTATAATGTAGGCCCTATATTCTCATTAATATAACGTCAGTCAAAATTTTCACTGAATTGACGATAAAGCTGCAATCGAAGACCGGGGTACCTACTAAATGGATACCCGATACCCTGTATAGGGTAAATCCGGGTTACATGGCCACCTTATGTCATATATTTAAACACGCCTAAGGAATTGTAACTTTCACTTAAATACATCTAAATAATTTTATAATCGATATGATCCCAGTTAACTCTGAAAATATCTCAAATTTTTATTCCAAAATTATTAGAACATATTATGTCTACCAATTGGCTATCTCTCCTGCAATGTTAGGGTGAGTTGGCCATCATCTATTTCGTCGATAGGGAGATATGGCCAATATATATATTTTTTTATAAAAAACGCTTTTTTTGTGAATGGAAGGG
>MU187640.1:0-11329 GCA_016904865.1 Pissodes strobi | reverse complement strand
TATAAAACATTTTTGCATCGGTCAATGCGTATACTTTTATACCATATATCCGTGGTTTATTCGGCATATAAACTCTAAACCCACACCTGCCGCGAAAACCAAGAAGCATTTCATCTATTGTAGTAAAATGTGACATTGTATAGTGTTTTGGTAACTCAGCGGTAAATGTATCAAGAAAATCTCTGATGGCAGCTAACTTGTCTAATTTTGTACGATCTTCTCGGGTTATCTTATCATCGAAACGTAGATTACGCAAAAGGAACCTAAACCGTTCCAACGACATAGTTAGGCGATATATTTCCATTGACAAGCCATTTGCTCTAAAAAAGTCACTAGCATTCTGGTTGTTGCTCTTATTTGCTGCTGAAATGTATAATAACCCAAGAAGGGCTTTAATCTCCGTTACGTCTATTTTACGAGTAGTTCTGTAGGATGGGTTATATGCCTTTGATATTATGAATTTATTTTTATTTTCAACAATCAGTTCTAATATTTCTGCAGTGAAAAATAAACTCCAAATTTCTAGTGGTTTTTTTCTCTGACGTGCAACTCCTTTTACACCCGGCAATTGCGTGACAATATTTTGAGCTCGAGTGCGCACAGCTCTTGGCGCGTTGACATGTTTTTTCCATCGGGTCTTCTTATCTCTTCCCAGAAAAGATGGAATTCTGTGGACAAGTTCAACAAGACTATGATTGACGGTGCTGGTATCATCGCGGTGATCATCGAACTCTTGCTCGGAATCGGTGTTATAATCCAGAGTTTCCAAATCATCCCCCACAAGGCTTTCATCATCGTCATCAACCTCAAGGTCTGGCGGATACGGTTCATCTTCGACTTCTTCCCATAATCTTTGGAGACTTTCCTGTTCTCTCTCATAACATCCTTTAGCCATTTTGGATAATCTATAACAAAAGAAATAGTGTAAAAATACTACTGAACAACAGTTTTAAAAATACAAGTTTACTAACCTCGACACAAACCGATTTTGCTCCCAGCTGAATAACAATACAATAGCAAGCTCTTGCTGACCAACAGTTTTAAAATTGCAAGTTTACTAACGTCGGTTTCACGGACCGATTTTGCTCCTAACTGAATAACCATGCACTCTATACAAACACTTTTTACACACTAAACTCGCCTTAGTCACACAAGAAGGTACTGGGACGCGGAAGCGTCGGTGGTTAATAGATCGGCGCTTATCGGTAAAATTCGTTCCGGTCGGTCTCAGAGACCCGATGTTAGCACCGAAGGGTTAAGGACTCTCAATATACTTGGCAAGTATTGTCCCGAAGTACTGCGGGTTGATGCATACTCCAGGTCTCCCTCTCCATGTCGCTTGAAGCTGTTTGTTACTAGACCAAATTAAAATGTGTCATATTTTTAAAATGTGAAGGAACAAGCTCGCTGTTAAAAAAGTGCTTAAAAGTACAAATCTCAGATTAGAAAATAAATTTAAAACCGTCAAATTTAAATTTATCCTATCCTAGCCTCTTTCTATTTTCATAATTAGAAGCATGGGTAATGGGTATTTAAATTATGAGACGGAAAATATCGATTTAGGAAATGGTTTAATCTTTTCTATAATAAAATAATATTTACAATGGTAGGTAATATCTTTATATTAAAAGTAACATTACTGAGGTCTATAATCTATAAGAATAAAAAAGAGTAACTTGGCAATTCACTTTATTCAATAAGTAATAAAACATACACATATAACTGATAACTGCCGACATATTGATCTCTTGTCTCTAGATAGTTTTACTCGGGACATCATAGATGGAGCAATTGTATCTATAACAACTAGACAACTACCTTTTTGGCAAATTAATATTATCAAGATGGTAGATATATCGTGCATTAGTAATATAGGTAAAATAAAGCACAATATTGATTTTTAAAAAGCGCCCAATTAGCGTGTTGCGATTTTTGCAGTTTTTAGCGCAATTTCTGCTGAAAAAGCGTCTAACTCTTTGCTTCCTGGAAAGTGTTAAAAATTCCGGTCTTATTAATATTATGCTGCTTAAGCACACATTTATATAATTGGAAACTGCCTGCATGCTCATTGCACACCAGCATTTTAAATTTTAAATCGTTTTAATCGAATAAATAGCACGCTAGTTGGATAGCATAAAATAAGGAACGAGGTTGCAGCGAGTATGGTTTTAGTGCAAAACAATGCTAAAACGAAAAATGATTAAAGAAAATTATAGTTTTAATTCAAATCGTTCCTAGTGAACTTTCTAATTTTGAAATAATATATTTTCTTAGGCAACTATTGTTGTTCACAGGAACTCTAATAATTGGTATAATAAGATCCTTTACACAAATAGAGCACTATGTAAAAATCGACCTCTCCTATTGGTCGATCCGCATGGCCCTCCTCTCGCTACGGGAGCTCGAGAAAAGGAAACTAACCAGGTGCTAACCCAAACTAACCCAAGACATACCCAAAATCAAGGAAAAACTGTTTAGAAACATAATTAAAAAAAAAATAATAAAAAAAGCAACGGGGTTTGAACCCGGGCCGTCCAGGTAAGAACCATCCATCTAAGCCTCTCGATTACGAGAGCTCTTGCCACAAATTGATTGCATCACGAAGACATATTGTAATACGAGATGGATCGACTAATAGGAGAGGTCGATTTTTACATAATGCTCTATTTGCGTAAAGGATCTTAAAAGGCTAATAATTATTATCGCAAACGAATCTTTCGTTCAGTGACATCTTTACTCTATGGGCTCAATTTAATGAAGTAAAAGTATCGCATACTGTAATATCCCATCACACGAAGTACGGAAAGCCGTGAATAGATGACAAAATTATGTTTTAAGATCTGGAGCTCTGTAGTGCGAGCCTAAAGGTAATTCTAAAATAAATTACTGGAAGATGCATCTATGGCAAGAAATTTGATTTGTATTCAACCTTGGAATAAGTTAGATTCTCTTTTCATATTTATTATAATTTGGAATATTCCTCACCTACATATTTTTTTCACGTCCTTAATTATAATTTGTTTAAATAAAATTAAATTATTTTACTGTAGGTATTTAGACTAAGGTATTTAAGACTTTAAGAAAAATTCTATTGAGTAGAGCATAAAAATATGTAATTGATCTTATTTTTATTTATTTAACTTATAGCAACACTCGTTAGAAAAAAAGATCTATTACATAATTTCCTAGCACAATTTCTTTTAACAAGACTTTCCTAGGAACGCATTTACAGACTTGGTATAAAATATAAATATATATCACTCAACACTGGGACATACCCACAATTAAAATATTTTTTATATTATCTGCTTTCACAAATAAAGATTCACATTACTAAATTAGTGACAAATATATCTTGCATAAATTACTCACATTTTTCTAATCGTTTACTGCATTTTTTGTTTGGATTTTGATCATTTCTGGAAATTCCCTTTTATTGTATTTGGCTCAGACAGTAGCATATTTTGGTGTCCTTATAGTCAAAAGTATGATATTTTGTTTGTTCGATAGTTGTTAAGGTGCTATAATTTTGTTTGTCATACTTATGGCTTGTCAGGCGGTTCTCGAGATACTGTCTTGCTTAATCTATGTATATATTATTGTAATTGTTTCAAGGAATTTCATAAATTATGCTACTTTTTTCTTATTTCTTCGAATTTTTGATTTCATCCTATGATTTTTTTTGATAAGAGATTGTGTCCTTTATCACGATTTGAAATGTTATGTTTTGTGAATAAGTTGGGAAACTTACTTAATTGGTGGTATATGGACTGATTTTTAGTTGAATTGTAAAATTTAGTTATTCTGGCTTTGAATATTTTCTGTATTAAGCTTTCTCGTAATTGTTGATTTTTAAACCATTTTTCCCTTTTCTAATTTTATGAAATTCATTGTTGCAATGGTAAACAAAGAGGACAAACAAGTCACTCTCTCTAAATCCGCCTTAAAAGCTATAACTATCGAGAACGAAATTGTACCGCCTTAACAACTCACAAACAAACAAAATATCATACGTTTAACTATAAGGATACCAACACAAAAAAGGGAATTTCTAGAAATTATCGAAATAAAAAAAACTAAAATGCAGTAAATGATAAAGAGAATGTGAGCTGTTTAAGCAAGATGTATTTGTAACTAATTTAATTTTGCGTTTTTAGGTCTTTTTAAAAATTCAAGTTGTTTGTAATTTTAATTTCGTTTCCTCCATTCGTTGTAGTTTAATTCCCAGATCCGCTATGAGCAGCGTTCCATTTAAAATCCCCAACTTGTATACCTACATTATTATTAGTTTTGAAGCAGCGGCGTTACTACAAATTTTGGTCCCCCTTCTCAACTTTCGGCAATACTTTGGAATATGAAATTAATTTTATTTTTAATTAATTTTATGTTATTTTTTTAATCAAAATCTTTAAAAAGTACAGAGGGGTGGATTGTATGGTAATCCTGGTAAATACGTACTATCAGTGGCGTTTCCAGCAGTGTAGAAATCGCGAAACTGTGCAGGTGAATGTTCGTCGCAGGGGCGGATGGAGGCTAACCCGACAGGATAAATTGTGGGGTGCCACGCCCAATTTTTATTAAAAAATCATTAAAATAGTTGAAAAGAACATGCCTTCCACGAGCGAACAAAGAGGATTTTGCCAAGCATTAATTAAAAATTCTTGGGGTGCCACGACCAAATTTTTTTCCAAAAGTCGTTAAAAAACACGGCTTCGGCGCCATCTTGATTGGCAGTTTTTACTCAAGTCGTTAAAAACGTTAAAATTGGAATGCCAAATGAAAGGGCCGCCTCCCCATCTCCGCCCCGCTTGCTCCGGCCCTGCCTATTTATATATTTATCCTTGATTATGTATTTTAATAAAAATAAGGAAAAGATATTAGTTCCTTTTTATTGCCTTATAATACAAAAAAAAAACTACCTTAAGGATAAAATGTTAACATTGATGATTATTCTACTGAGAACTAACGTTATTTAAAAAGCAACCCCGATCTTCGGTTTTGCTTTGCAAATTCATCTATAACGTTGTCGTAAAAATTCGGTTTCTCAAAAAGTTCTTGAACTAGTTCTTGTTCAATCAATGGAAAACATTGCCAAAGCAGAAAGTATTTCTTGTTCTGTAGAGTTTCTGATAAAAGTCTTAATCCTCTCGAGGGTAGAAAAACTACGTTCTACTGACGTACTTGTCGCAAGTATGGTAAGTGTAAGTTCACAAAGTTTGAGCGTATCGACTTTCGGGACAAACATGATGTTGTCCACATTCTTCGATTGATCTTAATAAGTCACTAACGTTATTTTTATTTAAGCCTTCTAAAGTATTGTATATAACACCCAGTTCAGAACGCAATGCGGGAAAGTTAAAAGAGGGGATAATTTTGTTTTAAAGAAAAAGCTTCTTCTGAAAGTGTATTATTTTCTTTGAAGTTGACAAGCTCCAGATATTTTAGCATTTTAACGTTATTAAACCTATCGTCTATGTGAGCCGAAATATTGTCGATGATTTCGCAGAACAGTTTACGAGCTTAAGTCTTTGGATCTATCGTTGACTGATTCAGTCAACGGATCTATTTTATGTTTGTCTACAGCATCTTCCGTTCGTGTTTTTTTCTTTTCTGTTCTCTAGACAGAATTTCAAAATTTTCGAATTTAAGTCAAAATTCATCAAATTATTCCCTTTTAGACAATTGGACTTTTCTTGGATCTTTCTTACAAAAAAATTTATTAGCTTATGTACATTGTTCAAATCATCGAAACCGGTCGGTCTCATTCCACAAGCTCTTTTTACTCGAAAATAAAATACATGGCTAGCAAAATAATACGGAGGTCGCAACCAGACAACCACTTACACTTATCATAATTTTCTTCTTGAAATTGTCTTAGGTAGGATTCAATTTTTTTTGTTAAGTCCTTAAGTACTGGAGTTGGCCTACTTTTTTAAATAATTCGCCTTTTTACTTCAAAACGGTAATGTTGGGATCCTTGATTTACTAAACTACATAGTACTACTTACAATACAGTCGCATGAACCAAAATGAATCAAAACTGATCCCGAAGTAACAACAACACAGCGCGGAGGTCGCCATAATCTGTCTAGACGCAGCTTACATGCTGTCGGTAAGAATGCGCATTTACTTAAATGATTCTAGACACTCCAATCAATCAAAATTATTACGCTAGCTTGAAACAGTGTTGCCGCTGGCAGGAAATGAAATTATGTGATGGCTAAGCCAAAATTATCAGATTTTGATGTAAATTATGCTAAAACCTGAAGATGGCGGGACCAGCAAAATATATCTTCTGATTCGCCGTGAGGTTCGTTTTTTTGGAACCATCCGCCGAGTCCTCCCGCCTAACGAGTCCTGGGCTTGCGCGCGCATCACATTGTTTACATCTGTATTTTTTTCACTTCACGCAAAAAAAGCAAGTCTTGCTGCTGGATTCGAACCCGGGTCGCCTTGTCACAAACACAGCATCTAACCACTGCACCAAGAGATCCGCTGGAAGCTTCCTTGGACCATAAAGACATCTATTTGTCAGAAATGTATCTATGATGCGCGCGCAAGCCCAGTACTCGGCAGGCCGGAGGACAGCAGATACTTAAAAAAAAAGGTTTGCGATTCGCCGTTTATAAAAAATTTAAAATGTTGCTCTTACTTACGCCATGAACAAAGAGATGGCGACGAAAACAAAGCGATCTTACAGTGGCTTTGGAGATCTTGTAGCCTGTAGCAATACCTCCTAAGGTATTGACTGTAGGCGATCTTAAAGTCTTAAAGTCACTGAATAGGTATCCACCAAAAAATCATTACGAGCAAACGTTTGCAGTTCTATTATTGACAATCGTCTCCACCAGCCAATTATTCGCAAACAACTGTACCCAAAAAAGCTAAGCGCTCACACAAACAACAAATCCCTTTGATGTACCGACACCGCTCGGAACACGACCAAATGATTGCAAACGTTCGCTAATGCGCGTGATAAACGTCTCCACCAAACAAATATGGAGTTTACAAACAATCGCAAATGTTTTGCGCGCTTGGTGGATACGCACCTTTAGATGTCTCCCACTCGAATCGGTGGTTACAGTGGCTCTATCTTGTATAGAACTACTGTATCGGTGGTTTTCTACTGCCTTCCTCTATTTTCAAGTAATAAAAGCTAGGCATACAGTTAGAGAATATTTATACGAGATGGGGCCTTTTAAATACTTTAAATCTTACAGAGCCTTTTTGTACAATGCTACTGTATTAAATATCAAATTATATAATTGGCAGAATAAATTGTCTGTTAAAATTATGTTAAAATTGATAATTATGCCATCTTCAAATTTTGTATCAGACTGCTGGCAAAATTATGTTAAAATCTGATAATTATGTGACAATCGGCAACACTGGCTTGAAAAGAGCAGCTTCAACGAGAAACACGGTGCGCGGGCGCGTATGCTTATACGGGGTAATGGGGTACTGAAAGCGTGCTCGGATTCAAATAAGCGGCTTGGATGTAGCGGTGTTGTTTGACAAAAGAGAACAAGAGCGCTCTGATTCAAATGAGAAACTTTGTTGCTAATACAGAAATATCAAATAGAGATATTATTTTTACTATCGTTAACGAATTAATTAATAATAAAGCATTTGCTTGGTGGTATGATGTAATTTTTCGTTTAACCATTGAGAGCAGATAAACCCTATATGTCACAAAAACGTTTAAATCGAGACAAAATTGCGTATTTTTAGTATCTCATAAATTTCGTGTTCAAATTTGAAATTATTCAGGAAATAAGTTTTCGGAAATTTTATTTCATTATTAGCTGCTAAATAGTATATGACCATTCATTGCAAAGGTAAGTTGAATATACTTTTTTCTACGACTGCCCTGAAAATAGACAAAAACGCACTAACAACTGCTCTTGAAAACTGGACATGTCAAACATCCTGTGAAAAGTATACTTTGCACACGGCGTGTGCAAAGTATACTTTTCACACGCTTATTCGGGTATTTAGATTAAGTGGTGTTGTTTGACAAAAGAGAACAAGAGCGCTCTGATTCAAATGAGAAACTTTGTTGCTAATACAGAAATATCAAATAGAGATATTATTTTTACTATCGTTAACGAATTAATTAATAATAAAGCATTTGCTTTATATAGTTTCCATGGTAAACACGCCACTGCGTACTATACATGGTTGTCAACTCAATTAAACAATAGAAATTATACCCTTGTTTATTACGCTAATGATCATCTTAAATCTGATGAGTTATACTACATAAATTGTATTAAAAATGTATTAACAAAAAGAGACTAAAAATCCTGTTTTCTAGTTTTCCTTTCAGAGAAAAAAGTAATGGCCAATATCAGTTTCTCTCGCTAAATTATTTTCGATTGCCAAAAGAGATAGATAATCTATCTGTCTTAGAAATTCAGTTTCTTAAATAAGTTTTAATTATTTCTAATTTATAGAAAAACCTTTCGTTACTTGCGACACCTATGGGTACCTTTAGAGCCTAGGAGAGCTTTAATTGTATTAGGGAAGCTACATAGATGCGCATGCAGAATTATCAAATAACAAATATTTTAAAGACTCATTTATACTTTGAATATTCTTAAGCTCTTTACATAATAATTTATTATTTCTTATGGCAACTAGTTCAGGGTTTAAGGATTCAGTTTCAATAAATTCACTTTAATAAAATGTTTGCAACTCGTCTTCTTTGACTAAATTTTTTGGCACTAATTTAAAAAGCATAGATGAGTTTAGGAAGCTAAATTTTTCATTTACATGACAAAATGATTCGGTACGATACGTTTGTAATACCCAATGTTGCATAAAATATAATTTACTTTAAACCAATATTGGAAATGCGAAAATCTAAATTCAGAACAAAGTTCGTTACAATGAGATGTTGCCATCGGTGTTCTCTTATTGGCAAATGTGGAGTTATACCCCATTTTTGTACAAATTTGACAGCTTCGTCTTTAATTTTTGAATACTTATTTCTTATTTCAGACAAACATTCTACAGTTTTTTTTTAAGTTTAACTGTTTCATTTAAGTTTGATGTATCAGATTTTTGCATTGCCTTTTATAACCTATTGTAATACTTGAGCAAGAAAGACATACATTAACACACAATTAATTTTAACACAAAGTCAAAAGTTTCAATATTTTTTAATACAATTTTTCTCGTCCCTTTTTCAATATTAGAATAGTTTTGTTCACAGCTTTGGCTATGCCTGTGAACCGAAATCTTATGGCGGTTAGAGATTGTAATCTAACAGACCATCTGGTAGGGTTTAATTTTTTAAATATTATAGAGAAACTTTTCGTAAATGTGGAAGAAAGATCCCAGCGAACTATGCTGAAACCAAAAAAGGTATATACTTGTTCTAATTGAGTAAAAAACAGTGAAATATCTTTTTGACTTTAATTGCATCATATATAGTTTAAATTATGAGCGGCACAACGCATATAAATGGCAGTTGGTTCAATGTACTTTATTCTCTTTCGAACTCCTGAGTATATACCACTCATTACATTAGCTTCATCATATCCATGTTCCATGAACTAACTCAACATACCTTACCACCATACTGAGGTGGTATTAGAAATATCTATTAAAGTAGCACAAAACAGAGCCCTCAATTTTTCCCTAATATAGTAATTTTTGAAGTAGCAGTTCAAACACTCAAATTATTTAATTTTGCATTTTTGGTGATAGATATTTAACTGTTCCTTTTCTTTTGGCATAAGGGAGATCTTTAATTTTCGAATAACGCACCCAATTATTATTGTTAATGTAATAACTTTCTGAAAAGGACCTATACATCCGATCCTTCGGAAAAGGACCCTTAAGCCGCGTTTCAGACGAGTCCGACATCGGATATCCGATGTGTGAAAAGGCACTAAGCCTTGATAATCTGTAATCATATCTGCAAAAATATCAATATTTAAATCATGATTCCAGTATATTGTATTCGTTGCTTGGCAACATGCAATAACTGTACAAGAATGGAAAATAACAGTCCGGGAATATAACATTCCCGTCCTAGGCCGGGAATGTAACATTTCTGTCATATTCAAACGCCTTGTTTGTCAGATCTGACGTCTATCAAAAGTAACATTAAGCTGTAGTTTCCATAGCTAAGCAATAAACTTCAAGCTCGCTCGATTCAAACTTGATATTATGTTGAGTTTAAATTTAAAACACCGTTTTTATTTACAGTAATATTTGGCTCTATTTATATAAGTACGTATTCTAATTAATTTCGATCGGATAAAAAATAGTATGTGCAACTCGTAGGAAAAGCACATTCCTGGACTCCTGTGTTGCTGGCCTCGGCTGCGCCTCGTCCAGCAACTACCACAGTCGTCCAGGAATGTTTTGCTTTTCCTCCTAGTTACACAATATACTATTCTGGGATTAATTGGTAATTGAATATTAGTACTCATTGGGAGGGTCTGATCTTCTACAACATTGGAGATCGTTGCACTTGATGGTTTCACATTAGACAAAAAAAAAACGTATCAATTTTGTGAAGGTTTTATTTTCCTTCGTCCAATAACATTTTCTAACTAACCCTTTATAAAAGCGTTTTGATTATTTTACTATAGCCACCCAATCGGCCGGGGATCCAAAAGGGACCCAAGCATCAGCGAGAGCTTGAGGGGTGTAGTTACGCCGCTGCTTTGAAGAGAAATAATGCACCAAAAATAATTATTAAACATTTATTTACAAGAAAAGAACAATTTCTTTTATTATATGAAAGTTAAATATACGTATGTCTATTTCGGCATTGTAACATAAGTAACCATCGAAAATATCACAGCACCTGGCAGTCGATTTCTTTATAATTTACTTTTTCAGAATTTCCTCCCAGTAGTCGTATTTTCCTGCTATTGGTTTTGGTTTTCTGTACATCTGTAAAATAAGCGTTTTTTAAATATCTAGGTCTGATTACTATGGTTTTATTCAAATTAAAATAAACCCTTTGCAATGATAAAATGTTTGAGTAGCTTAGACACCCCCACCCGTAGTTCTCTAAACAGTTCATTTAAGGATCATTTTTCTTACTTTGATGATCTGTCAGACTGATAGAGCCCAATACTGATTACTTGATGAAAAAAAACTTACCAAGTATCATTGCCTTAGAGAAGTTGCATTCCGTGGCGTTGTGGTATTTTATAAGCATTTCGCAGACTTTGTAAGGCAGTTCCTTGGTGGGAATATTCTCTTTTAATAATGCACACACATCTAAAAAATAGTTTAGATTACAATGGTTATATATATTGCAACACGTTTTTTTTTTAAGATTGAACCCCAAAATTTTTTTCCC
>MU187639.1:44630-71588 GCA_016904865.1 Pissodes strobi | reverse complement strand
AGTGCAAATACAATTTTCCATATTATGTTCTTGATTAATTATTCTCCAAACCTATCGTTGCCATACGGCAATAGTATTTAGGCCACCAGCTATTCTTTGAATTGAATTGCTGGTTGTCGCTAATATAAATATTTAGTAATGACACTTGTCAAGTAAACCATCAACCATCTGTTTTCACTCCATTTTACTCGAATTTTTCTAGAGTTACCAAGTGTATTTTTCTGACCGATATTATTTTTTGACCAAAAAGGACATCAGACGGGAGTAAGTATTTTTTTATTCTGAATAAAATACTGGATTGTTTATTTTGGTATGGTTGGTTACTAGAAGACTTAGCGAAAGTGCAAAATATGCGAAATAATTATAGGACGCGATTAGGTTACGACTTTTTTGCTGTTGCCGTATGGCAAAGATAGATTTTTAAACTACTGCTTTATTTTCAGGAGAGGATTTGACCTGCAGCAAACGTTAGCCATGTTAGAGGAAGACAATGAAGAAGTAACTGCACCACGTCACCGAACATTAACTATACGATAAGAAGGTCCACTCAGCCGCGGCAGCTTTGATGTGCGTGTTCAGCGAGCGCTACAAAGAAATCATAGTTTTATTTCTTGGTTGCCTGGTAACGATTGGCGGACTCCGCCGCCACCACGCCGGGTAAAAGGTCGCCTGCCAATATCCTGCTAGTTTTCGCGTGGGGTAGGAGGCATACCGTTGACGTGCCGCCGCGGAGAGTGAACCTTCTTATCGTATAGTTAATGTTCGGTGACCACATGTAAGATAAATTTTCATAACTCCACCAGAGGCTTCAGAACTCTGCTAAGGAAGACGAAGGTGGTTTGTTAGACAATTTGAGCAGAAATCAATTATCCTCGCCAGCAGAAGTTGTCTTGGAAAATAACCAACGAAAATTTGAACAGTGTTTGTATGAAGAAGAAGAATAGGAATTCAACGCTGAAGAAGTCCAAGATGTCCAATCGCCACACAAAAAACTTAAACTGAAATTCAAGTGGATTGACGGAGACATTATAAGTAATATTAGTCCATCACCAAAGAAGAATTACTCGAAGTTTCATAATAAGACTGTCACAGAAGTGTTTGAGATGTTCCTGGATGATGCTTTTATAAATATTTTTGTTGAGGAATCTAGATTCATAAATTGGGCAATTTATGAATCCAGATTCTTCAACATAACCAAAGATGAAATAAGATGTTTCATAAGCATTCCGTTTTTAACAGGATACGTGGTTTTGACAGGAAAGAGATTCTATTATAATATCGGACATAATAATAAATAACATAAACAATAAGTTAGTATCTGATGATATTCGCAGGAATCGATTTATACAGATATTGAGGCTTTTTCAGTGCGCAGATAATTCCAACCTTGATAAAAAAAAATAAGATGGGTAAACTTAGACCATTTATTGATCTGCTAAAATCAAATTTCTTGAAACACTTTGTTCCAGTTGAGCACCTAAATTACGATGAGGCTATGGTCAAATATTTTGGCCGCCATTCTTGCAAACAGTACATAAAGGGCAAACCAATTAGATTTGGTTATAAGGTTTGGTATCTCAATAGGGGTTTTGGTTATTTGGTGAACTTTGACGTCTTTTAGGGAAGCAGTCCTAATGGTAATGATTTTTATAAGTCTCAATATGGAACATGTGCATCTCCATTAGTAATACTGTTGGAGGAATTACCAGATCAGACTTACCGCCACAATATCTATTTTGCTAATATTTTCACTGGGTTTCTCATATTTTGTCATCTCAGGGAGCGTGGTTAGGAGTGACAGGAACGATGAGAGAAAATCGGTTACCAAAATCTTCTCCTTGAACTGATAAAAAAATCCAAACAGAAGAAAATGAGAAAACACGAATCTAAAATTGCACCCTGGAATGACAATGCTGTGGTCAGCCAAGTTAAAAGTTATTCCCAAACAGACCATTTTGTTTTCAGATTTCTAGACCATAATTAGTTGCCGAATATAACAAACATAAGGGAAGGACCGACAGGATGGATCCAGATATAGCCCAGTATAGAATATCCATAAGAGAGAAAAAGTAGTATTGGTCCCTTTTGACTTGGTTCCTGGAAGCTGCACTTCATAATTCATAGATTATGTATAAACAAGCGGGAAATAAACTTACCAAACGGCAGTTTTGAAGAGAATTAATTATTGCATATCTAAATCGATATAAAAACCACCAAGAGGGCCTGAATGAACATCTTTGTCCAGAAACAGCACTTGTGGAAACATAGTATCCGACGATGTGTGGTATGATCGCATAGCTCCCCTATTAATAGCTGTTCCCAATAATAAGCGTTGGAGATGGGCAGATGAGGGCTGCAATTCTATTGTCCAAACCTCCGAACTAGCTGTTAAAATGCAATGTTGGTGTCTGTCTACCATGTTTTGAAATTTTTCATTTAGTTATTCATTAAATCTGTATTTGCGGTTTCTGACATATCGTATTTTTTTTATTCACCAGGTTTCAAACAAATTTTGATTTATGATTTTTTTTTTGCCTTATATTGGATTACCTTAAAGCCATATGGCAACGTCTTCAAACAGCTCTCCTAGGGAAAAAAGAAGATTTTTCTCGAGTATTTGAGGTCCTAATACTACTGCTTATAATAAAAAATACACTTTCAGTGTACACAGTTGCCGAACATCCTAATAAAGATAATTGACAAATGAATCAAAAATATCTGATAGCAAGATTGCATCTGGAAAATGAAGAATCAATATTAAATATAAGCCGATTTTCACCAATTTGAATAAGGTTCGGAAGACCGTTAAAGGGAAAGTATCCAGAAAATTTAATCGAAATTGATAAGTTTTTTCGACAGTTATCGTGTACCAAAACAAAATTTTGAAAAACGACACTTGTGACGTCATAATTTATCGTGTACCAAAAAAAAATTTTTAAAAACGACACTTGTGACGTCATATGATTGGCGTGATTAATATTAAACATATTATTATATGTTTATTCTGTTAGCGGAAATTAACTTTAAGCGGGGTTTTATATGAAGTAAATGATAATACTTTTATTTATCAAGGGCTATTTCTATATAATTATCTATCTCCCTGGCCAACTTAGCGAGAGTAAATTATTCTCTACTAATATACATAATTTATCTACTCGATAATTAACTGGTAAAAAAATATAAAACTATAAATTATACTGTACAGTGATCAATGTAATACGCTTGATAAAAAGTAAAATGTGAGTAAAGTATGAGTTATGAGCTAGAGATGTGGCAATGAGCAAATTATGGCTATACAAATTAAAAAAAATATATTTGCACAAAAAAGACAATAAAAACTTAGATTTGCTTAACGGAATAAAATGCAAACACTTTTTGAAGTTATTTTGCAGTGAGAGCGTTCTTAAGTCATCAGCTACTAGAAAGAACGTGAGCCATTGCTAACGCGAACTAAGTTGTTCTATTGGAACTGTTATGTATCAAAAGAAGTTTATGTCAGTTTATTTCGTTAAATCACATGATAAACGTATCTAACATTTTCATCCTGGATGTAACGTTGTAAATGTTATAAAATCCAGCAGTGGTGTGATTTTTCCTTTTACTGGTTTTACTGGTCGATTTTGTTGTGTATACTCTCGCTACCTTACTTCTCGTCACCTTACTTCCAGTGTTCCGAGTCACTTTGGTATATAACCTTTTTGTGGGGGAATTGGCAGCCCCTCTCGTCTGGACAGTCAAGGCGAGCAGGCAAATTTTGAGTATTTAAAATTATGGTTGTTATTTTTGACCATCAGGTCTAAATACCGCCTGATTGTGTCGTTGCATTAATTGGCAAATGAGCTAGAGTGTGTGTTTTCTAAAATTATCGGCCATATCGCCTATAAATGATGTGTGATAAATAGTGTGGTGACCCCTTTTTTAAGGTATGTCGGACACGAGTATTTCTATTTTAGATGGTTAAAATTGTTTTTATTACGCATGCATAATAATCAACGATTATCGCACGCTGCAGCGTGCTTAAAATGATGTTTATGATGCGCCTACTTTTTTAAAGGTTGTTATAGAAATATTTAATCATGTCAAATGTGACAGATTAATATATTCGTCAATATATAAGTTTAATATTTAAAACATTTTTGAGATTATGATGCATTCGTAATAACAAAAAATAGCGTATGATATACGTGTATAAGAGGCCTTTAAAGCCCTTGCGACTTACAAAACACTCCGCTGCGCGTCGTGTTTTGAAATATGTCGCGCGTGCTTTAAAGACCCTCTTATACACTTATATCATAATATACTATTATCATGCGTTTAACTAGGCTCCTTCTGTGGAATAGAATTTCCTCCCTTTGAGGCTGATGGCCGTCAGCGGATTTCTATGTCAACCTAGCGAGTTCCCGGTGTCATTTGGCCGTATAGAAGGCCTTTTGTCAAGGTGATACGACCACATGGTGCAGGAAACGCCAGTGTCTGCTAATCTACTAGATACAAGTAGGATCTATTTATTTTTTTATATTAATATCCTTATATATCTCTTATATCATTATTTACCGTTTTAATTTACGAAATCACTGTCAAATGACTGTAGGTCGTTTGCTTTCATATATCGTAGCCATTATCGATAGTTCTTGCTTTGTTCGCTGAATTTACCGTTTTTGCTTATCGAACTTACCAACAATTAAATGTTATTGTGTAATATTCCTATCTCTATCTCTTCTCAAAATCGCTTTAGAGATACTTGTTTTTTTTTCAAAATCTTACCCAATATTATCTCGAGCAGAGAATTCATGTTCCTAATGTCTGGATAGTTAATTGATTTATTTTTACTGTAATTGGCTGTAATTTGTTCACATAACTGCAATTTGCAAAATAAATTTTTCGCTTTGATACCGGAATCGAACTGTGCTCATTTCATTTTATCCGTAATAGTATACTTAAATAATCGTTTATTAGTCTACTGATATTTTCGCTGACATGGGATTAATTTAGATTAGATTTAGGAATTGGGCAATATTAATGTTATAGGACATGGATTAAAACTTAGTATCTTATTCTGCTTTGAATTAATAGTCTGATAACTAAAAACCTAGATGAAATACGTTATAAGAGAATATTTTCATTAGTTTATGGGCGATACCATGACTTCAAATTTATTTGAGATAGAATTGAATGTCTACTAAAATAAATAATTTCATTGGGATGCGGATGTTTATTTTGGTAAATTATTGGTAAACGTACCTTTCCTTAATAAATACCTTTGATTTCTAAATTTTCATAATAGTCTTGTTTGGGGTATGTTTCTAAATGTTACTCCCCTGATTTCAATGTGTAAAAATCGTGTAAAAATCATTGATAGATTCCTAGTTAAAAATTTAGTGGCGCTTTCAACTGACAACACATAGACTGTGACATTGACCCGCACCTTTAAATAACATTAAAACTGATGAGTGATCCTGGCGCGTATTTAGGAAGCCTTCGCGTTATAGAAACCCAGTTAAATAACGCCCCCTGATTAGCCCCGCCCGTCAATGTTGTTTACGTTTTTTCACTTCACGCATTTGTATACATGCAATGCCCTTCGCTCGCTGCTGGGCGCAACCAACGGGAAGTAACCCAAACAAATCCAAAGCATGCCAAGGGAACAATCCAAAAAAAAAAAAAAACTGGCAAGCACCGGGTGTCGAACCACACACACGCATTCTAAACGCGAGAGCATTACCAGGCGTTCATATTCCTTCTTCTCTCGAAAAGCGGCAATATTTAGGTGGGGTGCTGTAGCGCGGAGGCTTCCTAAATACGCGGCTGTCGAGCAATTGACAAATCGTGTTACATAATTAGCGCCCAACGTTTAAGGCTGGTTACATAATATGTAGGTTACGCGTAAAAGAACGGGGAAAATTTCTTTTTAGAGAAACACTTTGTAGAGGCTCTTACTCTACTCATTTAATGCACTAAGGGCACCCTAGCTGCGCTTGCAAAGGTTCGGAAAACATATTCCACTTGTTGTGTCTGTCTGAACAAACATGCGGACTCCCAATTAGACGGTCTATTTGAAGAAACCCATTTGTTTCCGCATTTTCCAGGCCTATTTCTAAAAATAATTTCTGTTACTCTTAAAATTTGCAGTACCTCTCTGTGTTTCCCAAAATAAATCCGGCTATTTGCATCGGTTTTTGTCAAAATACATGAATTATAAAAAAATAAGTACTACGGGGAGATTTGGGACGAGTTTGTGTATAATAGATATAACGATATCTAGCTGGTGTACTATTAGCAAGAAATGCCTAATTTGATAAACTTTTTACGAGAACACAAGCATACTTTTTTTAATTTACGTCTTCTCGACATGGCTCCTTTGCAACAATATAATAATTCTAAAATTATTCAAATTTATTCTGAGAATATTATGAACTGGATTTAATGTACATTTATTTTTATTTATTTTGATTAGCGATTTAGGAGTTTCATTTACATAATTTTATATCAGAAGCCTCCCCTAAATCTTACAGTTCATTTTAATGGTTGTACTTGAAATAGTCTTTCATGCTTGATGTAATTACAGTAGAAAATAACAACCTTTTTTTTATTTTTAATAAGGTTTTGGTTATATTTATAACGCATGTTTACGTTTAGTAACCGGTTTGTTCTATTGTTGCCAAGATTTTGCAATAAAAATACATTTTAATTATGCTTCATTAAGTTAATATATTCATATAAAATACAAATGTCCTGCCGATAATATTTACGTCCATACCTTAAGTGTCATTTACATATAAAGGAGACAAATTTATAACGAATAATAGACGTAGCAGTAAAATATGCAAAAAACTTTTTACCTTATTCACATTCTAATTTACTAGCCGTTCTCTTAAAAAGTGGCAAATATGGCGTAATATGAATAATAATAATAGTAATAATAACGATAATTGTTTATCAACTAAACTAGTCAATTACAATAGCAGTAATAGCAAAAATATGCAAATAGTTAATATGATGGATAACAGAAGGTATTGCAGATCTTGTTTGTAATGTTCTCGTTTGAGTATACAATAACCTCTGTATATCAATGTACTTAGCCTTACCTAAAGGTAATAACCTAAATTCATTCACATTTTAACTTTGTGAAGGCTGTTTTAACTGCAAAACCGACTTGAAATTATTCTATATTACCGAGAACCGACCTTCATTTCTTCAGATATTGATGTTATCTACAAAGAGTCAAACAAGCTTGAACACATGAGAGCAATTTCCGTAAAACACGTGGATTTAATTTTTAATTTTAGTTTTTTTTTTTGAAAATGTAGTAAAATATACGAGTGTCTCAGGAATAGCTATTTTTTTACTTGATGTAACTTCTCATAAAATTATATAATTTTTTATATTACATACCCAATATTAATAAAAAATGCACTTTGTTACTCTGATAGATCAGAGGAGCCAAAAAAAGCAGCGACCTTGAGTATTAATGTTAGATCCTGGATTGTAGGTAGGTACTCAGCTGGTTTAGACAAGGAGCCATTTATCCACTGAAAAAATATTGGCCCTCCAAGAAACACGAGTGGCGGATGTGGATCAGTGCATTATTTTCTATAGTGAACCAAAGACGGTAGATACGAGTTTGGGTCAGATTGCACAATGCGTGAAAAATACATCCGATCAGTTAGTAATGAACTTTAAAACCATAAGCGACCGAGTGTGCCGCCTTAAAATTAATTTGATTTCAACACACGAGTAAATGGATGAGAAATATGTAGAAGTTCCAGTATCATTTAAAAAGAACTGTAATTACAGTATAGAAATCAGTCATGCCTTTTTTTAAATTTTATCGCGAAAATATGCAAAAAATTTACGTTTAATCTCTGCATCGGTATCCACCAGCTTCACGATTCAACAAATATGATAACTTGTAATGATTGACAAATGTCGAAGCAGAAAACAACTTAATAATAGTACCAGCAATAAAAATATTCATTAAGAAACGAGGATTTCTAACGATGGCTATGCCCGAAACAAATAGAAAATTCCACACCAGTACTTTTTAACCAATCAAAATGGGTTTTTTGGCAGGTCACCATAGCAATACGTGTACTGTGCGCCAAGCGAGTGAACCTTAACGCCGACTGAAGGGGCAGAGGAGCAGCAGGTAAAATTTTTTGTCTTCTCATAGGCGTACGAGGTTATTTTTACCATATTATTATTGATAATATTGATTAGTTTGAGACCTCAAAATTAAATACAGTTTTTTTTATATTACAGTCTCATAGTACAAAATATGTCATATAATAATAATAATATCTTATATTTATAATAAGGATATTATTCTATAATATTTGTTGTATTACATAAATATGTTATAGTGATAAGTAGAGTTCGTTTCACGAAGGTTTTGTACTTACGTCGTCGATGACGTCGCTTAACTTGGAAAAAAGGGTTTATCGTAGCTAATTCATATGAATTCTCTAGCGTTCAATTTTTGTATTAAAAATTGAGCAATATTGAAAACGCTCTTTATAGCACGTTCAGAATTGTTTTCTAATAAAAATGTTAATTTATACTAGATTTCAGTTAAGAGAGTTATCTAGAAATATAAAAATGGGTTAACCGCGTATAAAAGTGCTTATATATATCTTGGTTATTCAAAAATGTAGGTATCTACTCTTCGCAGAGAGATGATTTTGTCGGAATCTTGTTTCCTTGCACAGAGTGGTGATGTATTCTCAAAAACGATAATTGGGTGGAGTATTTGGCAACAGATTTTCCTCCAGCCATTTAAGAAAATTTTCCTTATTCATTTGCCTATGATAATCACCGCTAGCTTGACCCGCTTTAAATACTAGATGAGCATTTGGTATAAAGCCATTTTGAGACCCAGCATGAACTTATTTATCGACCTGAAATGTAACAATATTCTTATAATAGTATATTGTGTAACTAGGAGGAAAAGCAAAACATTCCTGGATGATTGTGGAGGAGGAGTCCAGGAATGTGCTTTTCCTACGAGTTTCACATACTATTTTTTATCCGATCGGAATTAATTATAATACGTATTTATAAAAATAGAGTCAAATATTACTCTAAATAAAAACGATGTTTTAAATTCAAACTCAACATAATATCAAGTTTTGAATCGAACGAGCTTGGAGTTTATCACGTAACTAGGGAAACCACAGCTAAATTTTGCTTTTGATAAACGTCAGATCTGACAAACAAGTTATTTAAATAGGACAGAAATGTTATATTCCCGGCCTAGGACGGAAATGTTTTACGTACAGTTATTGCATGTTGCCAAGCAACGAATACAATATACTGGAATCATGACTTTTGCGATGAGAAAACAGATCGGAAAGATATAGTTTTTCGTCCGATCGGATAAAAAGAAATGATAGTATTTATCATAATATTTCGCGATATATACAATTTACAGAGTGGTCCGTTAAGTGTGTGACTTTTTTCTTAATCCAGTAATTCGTAGCACATTCGAAAATTAAATACCGCAAAATGTTTCGGCGTGCCCAACTCTCGTGTCTACCTACCGCAAATTTGAGCATCTTCATTCAGGTAGCATTCGGATCCTTGCGACCGAGACGAGCAACCGCGACAGACTGTCTATTTACGAAATTATGGTACATTATTTTCAAGCAAATTTATTTTTTTTCCTTTAGAAGTATTTCATTTTCGATCGTACATAGAAATTTTGAAAAATTCTATTTATTCCACACTTAATTGACCACACTAATATCTAAACAGAAATAATACACAATTATTATCAGATCACATGAGAAATAAAATCAATTCCCAAAACTTACCGTTTGTCCTAATATTACTAACTACCCCAAAAACGTCGTTACTTTGCCATCATTTTCCAAAAGTTAGATCGTTATCAACACATGACTCGCCAATATAAATTATGTTACGTCCTTCCTCTCGGTATTTTCGAATTGCCCTTATATATTTATAAAGCCAATGGAGAATTGCAGGTCTCTCCATTAGAATTTTTCTCTTGGCACTTTCGAAAATAAAATCCATTGGCCTTTATTAGCATGCTCAAGGTTTCGTGACTATACGGAAAATCCATTATTTCTCTCAGTTTAAAGAGCAGCTTTTTGACTGTAGGAACAATTTTTAGCTCCAAAAAAAACTTTTTTATTCTATGGCTAAGGATTGGAAAATCTTCAGTCTCTTATAAGAGATAAACGTTTTTTTTTTGTTCGTTGGTGATGAGAGCATGTCATCTGGACGTTCCCTGTCGCTCCTCATCTTTTTTCGGATTTTTTCGAACGGTCGGTGTCTTGAGAAACCCTGGTATATAGAAAAATGCAATCAATTTTTCTTTTTAAGGGTAATTTAAAAGCATTATTTTTTGCCTTTTCATCGCAAACCCTATAAACATTAGCGATAATTTCCCTAGATTGGCCAATTAGTAGTTTCCTCTTTAGAAAAATATTTCTCTCTATGATTTAAAAAATACCAAGTGCAACAAAAAACAACGAATAAATATATTACAATAACGACACAATCAGGAATAAAACAATAGTAGGTGACGTATGACAAAAGATATAATACAACCAAATAAGAAAACACAAGTTCCACAATTTCCACGCCAATGAACAAAGCAAATCGCTGCCGAAATTCTAAAATATGTAAAAAAGTTCGGAGTTTGTCTAGCGTCAAAGTGCATAAATTTTTTCTATACTCTAAACCTGGCACCAATCGGGAAACTGCCCCACTGCTAAAGATCAAGTAAACGTACCGGTTGTCTCTTGTCGCGTATTTTAAATAGTTTGAAGGCGAATAAAATATAAATAGTATACTTAATCCGGATTTCCCTGTGTAAATAAAATAGTAAATAATAGAAGACAGTAGTATTAGGGAAAGTAATAAAATTAAGTATTCAAGAAGGAAATATGCAAATTCATTATTGGAAATTAGACACAAAATAAATTAGGATTATTGGGACAAAAATGTGGCAGCATCTAAAAATGCGAGGACATTTTTTGCCCGCATTCTTTTCAGCCAGGTTCTTTCATTTGGGTAACAGTATTTTATCGCAATTTTTTCTCTCTACAGTTAGTAACCAACAGCGAGTCATAGTGGACCTTTTTTTTGACATAATCACAGAATATTTTTTTTGACAAATTCTTTATTTAAACGTGTTTACATTTCGCAAAAACGCACTTAAGTTTTTTATAAACTAAAATTTTGATATGTACAGGGTCATTCCTTATGTTTAGACAGCTGTTAGCGCGATTATTATACGAGGTGAAAAAAAACTTTAAATACAAAAAATTTTAGGATAATCAATGAATAAAGAAAAGGAAGGAAGGAGCAAAATACATATTGACATTTGACCGGAATGGTTCTTGCATATGGCGACCCAGATTATCAGTGGCGTCTCCTACAACGATTGCGCAACAAAAAAATAAATACCTAAGTATACTATGTATTTATATAGTTTATCTCAAAATAGTATATTGTGTAACTAGTAGGAAAAGCAAAACATTTCTGGACGACTGTGGTAATTGCTGGACGAGGCTTTTCCTACGTGTTGCACATACTATTTCCGATCGGAAGTAATTAGAGTTCCTACTTATAAAAATAGAGCCAAATAATACTCTAAACAAAAACGGTGTTTTAAATTTAAACTCAACATTATATCAAGTTTTGAATCGAGAAATGGAAAAGTATTAAACATAACGTTAAAAATGTTACTTGTTAAATCCTATGGCTTGCCTTAAAAAAAAACTAAAATACCTAATAAATTAGTCGGCCTTAAGATATTTTGTAAAATTGTCTGTAAGTTGCTGTCATTTACAAAATATTTTTTTTTGGGATTTTTCTTTCCAATAATGCTTTTTTAGCACTTAAACAAAGACTGAGTAAATAAAATGAAAACGATTTTTGCAAATTTGGGATGGGATTCGTTTTAAAACAGGCATGACAGTGTAGTATATTATATTATATGACTCATTCTGACGTTTTGATGGTATTTCTTGTGTTTAAAGCTATTTTTTGTGTAGTAGTTGTAATTTGGAACATTGTTTATTTGGTTAGTAATATTATTGTAGATATTGCGTTAATTCATATTGTGTTTAATTAGAAATTTTGTGGTATGTTGGACTAAAGATGCAAAGTAAACATGGTTAGTTGTGCAGCTTGTGGCCTTTCTCAAACTCCAACAAATTCAGAACTTGGAACAACATTTCATCGGTAAGTAGGTATTTTACCCCTTATTTTTTTGATTTTTACCCTTCATTAAAGCAAAATAATTATAAATTGTCTAATTGTTAACAAAAAGGTGACAGATCTAATTATGGGCGTACCCGTAAAAAATATAGCATTAAAAATCAATTTTTGTAAGAACATTGGACAGTGCTAAAAGTAATAAATACTTTTCTTTTAAACTTGACATGTTAAAGTTTATTCTGCCAATAAAATGTTAAAATTAGTTATATAAATATATTTGGGCATTTGAAATGGAAAAATATGGTTAGATAATAGTGGGGTAGTTTCGAAGTGTGCTTCTTATTAAAAAAAATATATTAAAGAAGCACACTTCAAAACTAACACATTATTATGTAAACATATTTTGCTTATTTTTGCATTTCAAATGCCCAAATATATTTAAATAACTAATTTTAGCATTTTATTGGCAGCATAAACTTTAGCATTTCAAGTATAAAAGAAAAGTATTGCTTTTAGCACTGTCCAATATTCTTGCAAAAATTGATTTTTAATGCTATATTTTTTACGGGTACGCCCATTATTAGTCACCTATTTGTTGACCATTAGAAAATTAATAATTTTGCTTTATTAAACGGTAAAAAACAGAAAAAAAGGGGTAAAATACCTACTTACCGATGAAATGTTATTCCAAATTCTGAATTTGTTGGAGTTTTAGAAAGGCCACAAGCTGCACAACTAACCATGTTTACTTTGCTTCTTTAATCCAAAATACACACTTTTACCACTAAATATCTACTTAAACACTATATGAACTAACGCAATATCTACAATAATATTACTAAATAAATAAATAATGTTCCAAATTAAAATAAATCGCAAAAAATAGCTTTAAACGCAAGAAATACTATCAAAAGGTAGGAAGCACCAAAACATAACACATAACGTCAGAATGAGTCATATATGGTTCCTTCGCAGCCTCCTCGATGTTTCAGGAGTTCGTCGCACGTATTAAGTGTCAAACGGCGCACAAGCTCCTTCCTTTCTCTTCTTTATTCTATAGGATCATCCTAGCTCGCCAGAAAATGTTCTAAAATATAATACAGGGCTATCGCAAAGTTGATAACAAACACAAACATGGTAAATTTTTAATGGAACACAATTTTTCACATAAATTTCAGACAATATGATTTTTAAAACAATTCATTTTAAGATTATTAAAAAAATGTTTATTTTCTAGTGTAAAATATTCTGCTTACTGAAAAACACGTTTTTTTCCTTTTGAATAAATATTATATTGTTTTTACTGACATTACGTTTTGTCAAAACGTGATGAGCATAGAGACAGTTCCTTAAAGCTGCTGAATTAATTTAGTGGGGCATATTTATACTTTATTATTTGTAGGTGTTGAATTATACCTACTACTAAAATGTTATCGGTCAAAAGTGCCATACAAAGTTGGTACTTTTGACCGATGCAGGTTACTGGGGAGGGAAAACATCCATATTTTCATATTAATAAAGAAAACGAGGTTTATTCAAAGGTATTGAAACATACCGACCCTAGCCTATGTATTACCTTATGAAAGTCGTCAGTCAGACATGTGACTGTACTACCTTTATAAACTTACTTTGGACCCATCCATTTACGTAGTTTATTTAGTAGGTCCCAAGTGCTTTTAGAGTTCGGAGCCGCACAAATCTTTTGTGCTCTTTCTTTGTTGGGAATTCTTGTTTCCCATCTTTTCCCTTCCTTATCTTAGCAATTAATACACCAAGAACATTTAATACATTTATTAAACAAACGGAATCAGCGAGCACATGTTTACAGAAAATCAAGCTTTAACAATTTAACAAGGAAAGAAACAACACCTTAATTTCCTTAAAGCTCAATATGAACATAGGTAAGTTAGGTCCTATTGTTAAACTCTTAATATACTTAATTATGCCGCCATTCATAATTTGTAGTAACATCCAGGACCGTAGTACTTCATATTATGTTCCATTTTAATTCACGAATCAGTTCACCTATTAATATATTAGTCCAGAGTAATTGGATGTGATACCTGTCACTTATCACATATAACACGCCAGTTGTAATTTAGGTATAACTCAACGTCCCAATGCTAACATATTATTGGCGAATATTTAATTAGTGAATGCTTCTTTTTGTGGGTGCGGTACGTTGTACCTGATCATTATTGAATTGTTCTCTTTTCATAATATTGTGTAGTAAAGTAATATAATTAAACACCAAGGCAAGCCGAAAGACAATGGTCCAGGGGCGGACAAACACACAGTTTTTAACAGCTCCTATCGGACATCCATGGATTTGTCAATTAACCATCGACCTAAGCTCGTTACCCTCTCTACAACCTAGCGCTTTCATATCAATAAATTATTATTCGCGTGTACGCACCTCTGTATATTCCCATTCACTCAGATATCACACAACTGCGTGCAATACAGTTTCAATCAACTATCGTATCATACACCTGGGATATTCAGTTGTACGCAATTCGGGAGTACGCATCATGCCTGCAGCACTGAAATCCGTACCAATTTATAATTCCATTCTTAACCAGATAACTTCATGATGAAGGTACCCTTCAGAAGGCATCGCTTCCATTGACCAAACTAACCTAAACTTCACTACAAGAATGAAATAAGTGCTGATGCTAGTGACCTATTTAACAGCTGTGAAATTTGGAAAACTGTGAACTTTAGTTCGGTGATTGTCTGTCTAGACTGTATTATTTTTAATTATAATTATTAAACTTTAAGGTTTGATTTGAAACCGGAGCTGGTGTGACAAGGACAGCATTAAACATGACCAAAATTAATAAAACACTATTTTTTTCGTTTGATATAATTCCCCTTCCCATTCCGTGTAATTGTGCTTACCTGAAAGAATTTGGTTAATTGATTTTTTCCCCCAGATTTCCCGAGTATTCATGTTTGCTGATTATTTATTTGTTAAGTTCCACAGGCGAAGCTTTAAAAGAGTAATTTTTAGAATCTAGTCCAAATATTTGAAACAGGAGAATTCCAATATCAATAAAATCAAGCCTCTTGTGACCCTTCCAGATTTCTCAATTTGTCATTATCGGTCAGTCCCCATATCGTACACCGCTATATTAGGTTCGGGGTTAGCATCTCTCTTTATCCCTCATTAACAAATATGTCAGAATTCTGAAATTGTTAGTGCATTTCTCCATGGAACCTTAGATTATTAACATCATACATCGTTATATTAGGTTCGACGCCTTAGCTCACCAAAATACCATGAAAACATACAACAATGTAGCTCGTATTTAATTTTTTCTCAGGTCTTGCAAATCAAGCACCGCGCACCATCAGAGGTTCGGGCGCAATAAAAATTGCAATACTTTATCGGAAAGTTCAATATCAGGATTAAATATGTTAAATTGTTTTTGTTTTGAATTAAATTTATTTTTCCTTAATGTTATTAATTTTCTTCCCACAGACTTGCTACACCCTCAGGTTCGGACGCTGTAGATCCACACGTCTTTTTTTGAGAAAATACCAATAATTAACATTCCCCTTTAATTATTTTAAAATTTGGAGTCCATTTTAAGCAAGTATTAAGTTCCCTTAATGTTGTCATTAATTGTTCCTCTCGCAGTCTTCTAGTCCAGCACCGTACACCCTCAGGTTCGGACGTTGTAGATTAACATGCCTTTTTCTTGAGAAAACTACCAATAACTACATTTCCCTTTTAATTACTTAAAAATCGGAATTTTCCTTTTCAAGAAATTATGTAGTGGTCGGACAGAGTATGATTTGTACCTTTAAAAGAATAATTTTTAGAATAAAATTCTTTGCTGTTGGCTGCTTTTTATATAGAGCCTTCTCCTGTATCCAGCCAACGTCACACATCTCTCCTTGCCTTTTACCTGACTTACGGTATCTTCACCCCTATTGCGTAGCGATATAGGAATCTAATTCCCTTACCAAACCTTAAAAATTTTAAGTGGTTCTAGCGAGAGCAATGTAAACCCACGACTTTGCTGGTTTTAAGCCCCGTTAATGTTTACCATTGGGATATTTCGTATGTATATTTAAATTTATTTTACTATATTTATTTGTTTTGCTGGATTTTCTCTTTTTTTTTTGTAAGGAAACATTTGACCCTGGTCTGACACTTTTCAGTATGAGTCAGAAAAGGATGTGTATTCAATTAACCAAAACAACAGATAAAGTTAGAAGTTTTGCTTTATTTAATATCAAGAACTAAACCTTTAGTTTATTGAAGCAATAATATATTTAAAAATAAGATAACAAGAATAAAAGAGCGTCTGTTTGAGAATATTGAATATTAATTTTAGTTAAAAACCCGGTAAGCACTTTATTTTGCCTTTTATATTTTAATTTGATAGTTTTTCTATTACAAACTCGTACATGTTTTTTGAGGTATTTGCTTTATTATCCTTATAATTTATTTGTATTACAATTGCAATCTATTATAATTTATTGGATATCTGCATATTTATTAAAGTTTTTTGGATTGTTTCAAATTTCATTTATTTTTTTCTGACCAACTAATCATCGTAACTTCAAAGTACAGATTAGTTTCACTTTATCATTAAATAGCGTGCACTTTAAACAGTAGTAACCTAAATTTTTAATATGAATTTACCTCTACAATCATTTTTGTATATTTTATTATGAGGTTTCTTCCACATCATAAAAATCGATTGATTTCCAGACCATCATAATTGAGCAAAACCGCCCACGTCGCAACTTTATTATAGATTTAGATTTTCTTTTACGACGTCTGCACCGAGACCCTGATGGCGAGGTGAACGTTCCGCCAAAGAAGTTATAAGCACGTTGAGGGTTCGCAGACACGGACGTGTTCTTACTGCTTTTGCAGGAATGAACTATAGGTAATTTGATCCTTGTGGGTATGTACAGGGACGTATATACATTTTCTGCAACTGCAGTTTAATTTATGAGTCATCGAAAATTTATATGTCGATTCGTCGTCGAATTCTTGTAGAGCAACTGTGCTAATTTTAATTTGTTTTGTGTGAATTTAAATTAACATTAATTTATATAAATATATTTCTAAAATCTAAATAATCCACTCTTACATTGTTTTCCATCTAGCCTTGGCATTTTAAATATTTTTAAAAAGGTAAGTTAATTCATAATTAATATGCTATTCTATATAGTGTATTAGTAACAAAAATTGAACTATTTACTATTCATAAAATATTTATAAGGAATAATATAGACCGACGCCCTTCGAAAAATTTTTGGGGCTATATGATACACCTTGAAATAATGTAATTTAAGTAGTTCTAAGGGAAATAAAAACTTAGCCGTACCAACCTAATCTAACCCAAGTGGGGGTAAATTTGTCAAATATTTTTGTACGGCTCTTTGAAATTTAGTTGGTGTTTACAACTGAACGCCGTAAAAATAATGAAACTGGAAAAAACAAAGTTTTTCATTTTCGGAAAAATGACCTACAAAAGTAACAAGATTCTGTACGGCTTTTGTGAAATTAATTTTTTATATTAATAAGGATATATTATTTCGCTATGCGGTATAAATTAGTGTAGTTCTGGGGTAATAAACGAGAAATCAACCTTCTCCCTTAGATTGCGGAGGCATCTAAAAATCTTTTAAAAAGATTGAGCCATCTAAAAGCTGCAACTGATACTAATATAATTAAATAAACTACACACAGGTAAGGATGAAATGTAGACTTTTTCGGGATTAAATCATTTGATACTGTACGGCAACCAATTTTTTAAGCCAATATAAGTAAGAACTATTACCGTGTTTAGCAGCCATACAAAAATACTGGTGATCAATAAAAAATAAAGTCGTAATTTTAATATTATCATAATTTTGTTTTTTTTTAAGTGCAAAAGAATACAGGAAAACATATGCAGTACGTTTTCATCTTTAGGACTTCCCATGGTAGATACATTTTTTAATGTAATTTACATAATCCTGAAAGGTCAATAAATAATGTTCGGCATTTACAAAATATCATTGGCGATAATAAAAAGTGATGAAAAATCATAATGCCGTACATTTTAGATGGGAATGAATATCAGTACATGGTGAGTCAACGATTGCGCGGAGTAACATATATCTCTTATTTACAGAGATAGGAAAATATGTTAAATACAAAAGTTTTAACATATGTGGTGGTGCATATTTTAAAAATATTTTCAGTTATACAGCGTGTTTCATAAAGACAGGGCGTTATTTTTTATACATATTTTAAATGGAACACCCTATATATTATTGCATTTTTCAATTTTTTTAAAAATTCTAGATATATTTCATGTATAATGGTCCTATACCAAGTCTAACCGTTTTTGACATTTTAAATTTTATGTCAAAAATAATGTTTGCAGGTCTAAACATAACTATCAATTTCTCCTGTATGAAAGCCTTTATTATTTGAGTGAGTTGGTTTTTGTGTGTAGAATGGGACCTATTTTAGTAGGCCCTGTTGATATTTTGTTAATAAACTAATACAGGGTGACTAAAAACGAATATTAAAAACCTAATTGAAAAAATCTTTAAAAGTCATTTTTTCACTAGTGTTCAATTATAATTTTTATCTTGTTTAGCATTAAAAATAAGGCTGACTTTATATAAGGTTGTCTATTCGAAAAATGTATAGTTTTCGGAATATTAGCGTTTTAAAGGCCGTTTTCCATGCTGCAAGAGGTTGTGCAAGACCCTGCAAGACGCAAGAGATATTGCCCGAAGGCATGCGCAGTTGAGACCCAGCTGTTGGGCAAGTGCAAGTCTGGGGGAAATTCTTGTAATATCAGTCTCACCAAGACCCGATAAAGTCACTAGACATGCTTGATGTTTGTTTATTTGATATTTGATTGCTACTCTTTATGTATAAATAAAATGAATCAAATTTCGAAAAATAAATTCATAAAAAGAAAAAAAATTGCTGCCACAATATGTTTTGGATTTGATTTCAAAGGTTGGCAGCAAGTCGCAATTGCAAGAGAATTGCGACATGTAAAACCAAAGTGCAAGAAACTATCGTCTTGCTGCAAGAGAAATGCGGGTTATCTGCAGCACGTAAAACTGCCTTAACATCTTTCTACTGTAAAAATGCTATATCTACGGCTTTTAAGTTTTGATATTAGTTGTCCTTGGCAACGTTTAAAGAATCAAGTAACTTCAGAAACTGTTTCTTGCCATTTGACAACAATTAATCATTAACGCAAATAGTTACTTATACAACTAGTGTGTAAAGTGCATCTTTTTTTTGAAGTGAAACTTCTTTAGCGGTAAAGGTAAAGTCACAAAAAATGAAACGCTTATCAATGTTGGAACGGTTATCAAAGTAATTAAGCATGTTCCGGTATAGCTAAAGGGTTGAAATTTGCCACATACTGTGACATGTAGCCGGAGTAAAATGAGGATCTTGGACGAAAGCTGGAGAGGGGGAAGAAGAAAGAACTAAAATAATTAATTTCGGGACAACGAGAAGAGCTATGAGGGTCGAAAATTTTATGGTAAGTACACGTCATGGGGGGGGGGGGGGGCTTGGCCCTTTGGGGGGAGGGGGGTCCTAATTTAAGGGGGATTTTGGGGAAAACCGTTTTTTGCCGATACTGTGGCGCAAAATATATTTTTCTACAGCCGCGCGCAAAATAACTAAATACTAAATTCAAATGAAATCGCAAAATCAACTAATGCCGTAGATCCTTATTTTGCGCTCTAGCGCGAACATGGAAAAGGAAATTCTCGCTTTTTCCATCTAGTGTGCTGAATGGTCATGGAAACCGAAGATAAATAAATGACAGTCGTGCGTTTGTTACAGTTTGTTGCTGGCAATCCTGTTCTAAATATGCCCGAAGCCCGAACATAATATGTCAAAACAGACAGTCATTCGCAAATTTCAGAATAAGTATAGAGAAAAATGTGCATTTAATTTTAAAAAATGCGGCTGTAGAAAAAGTTCTGTGTGTTTTTCGAGCGCAAAGTAAGATTGCCGTTTTCGAAAGATTACTGCGCTCCGCTACGCGTCGCGCAGTAACATTCTTTCTCAAGCGGCAATCCGTTACTTTGCGCTCTAAATACACAAATAACTATTTTGTCACTTTTACGCCACGTGTATATTTTTTATATACTAGTCTTAAAGTCATGAAAACAACGAAACTAAAATACATAACATATAAAAGAGTGTTAGAGAGGTATTTCAAATACTTTTCTATAAAAAAAACACGTGGCATAGGCGACCCTTCTACTCAATTTGGCATGGCAGTGAAAGTGTTAAAAAAATTCTATAGTGCCCAACTCTATTTTCAGATTAATATGTTTACGAGTTACGAGAGATATACTATTTTGGAAAATTCCATTAGAAGGCTACACCTTTCGTAATTTTAGAGAGAATATTTAAAACAAATTTGCAGCTACAAATAGTACTATCACCAGCCAATATACGCTGTCCTTTGTGTGTGGATTATATAAGTAATGGAGTTCTTCAGGCTGCTTTGTGTGATCTTTGTTTTTATTAGTTGGTGATTATTTTCTATAATTTAGAATTATTGTTTATAGTGATTTTCATATGCTTTTAGTGTGATGTGATAAAATAAGTATTCAAAAATTTTGTTCAGTAAGATTTATACGTCTAAATTTATGCACTATTAGAAAAAAGTTTAGAAATTAATTTTTTCACATATTACAGTCGAAAGTAGCATTTCTGCTCACGGCTCCTTTTTTGTTTCTTTAAATTTTTAAAATTCGTCTATTTTGAGAAGTTTGAATCATATGGGCTTATTTTTTCCATTTTTTTAAGAGAAAACGATCATAGTATGCATTAAATTAGCCAAAAAGGTCGACCCTGAGACGGAACAATTTCCCATTGCAGACACCTGCACCACTTGAAATGTACGGCATGTTAACAAAAATTATTACTATGTAAAATGTTATTGATATAATCAAATTTTACGTTGACTCAAATCACCACACCTGGGGTGTAAGAAGGTGATTGATTTCTCGTTTACCATCCCAGGGCTACATACATTTATCCGACATATCGAGGCAATATATCTCTATCAATAAAGATAATTAATTTCACAAACGCTGTGCAGAATCTTATTATTTTTGTATCGGAGGTGAGGTTTCCCAAAATAAAAAAATTTCCGTTTTTTCTAGTTGTAAGCAGCAACTAAATTTGAAAAAGTAACAAAAATATTTGACAGATTTACCCTCACTTGGGTTAAGGATTTTCACTTTTGCACAGTTTCCACATGCACCACCCAAAATGTACGGCATAGAGCTCAAAGTTCTTATTTCCCTTAGGACTACTTAAATTATAATATTTCAAGGTGTATCATATGACCCCAAATTTTTTCCGATGAGTCTAATAGTCAGGTATCGTCGATTTCTTGTAGAGCAACTGTCATAATTTTAATTTGTTTCGCCTGAATTGAAATTGACTTTAATTTATATAAATACGTTTCCAAAATAATAACCCATTCTTAGATTGTCTTCCATCTAGTCTTGGCATTTTAAATATTTTAAACTAAAGCTGATATCGCAATAAAAAGGTAAGTTAATTAAAAATTAATATGCTACCTTATAATACAGTGTTAGGATAAAGTACCAGAACGGTCGATTATCTCAAAATATACAGGGGCTAGCAAAAAGTGTCTTACACAAAAGTTGTAGGGCTTTCAAACGTCTACATATCAGTTATAAATTAGAATATATTAAAAATTAATATGCTACATTATAATACAGTGTTAGGATAAAGTACCAGAACGGTCGATTATCTCAAAATATACAGGGGCTAGCAAAAAGTGTCTTACACAAAAGTTGTAGGGCTTTCAAACGTCTACATATCAGTTATAAATTAGAATATACAGGGTCGCCTCACAAGTTGTGGAGAATCAAAGTTATGTTTTTTTAATGGAACACCCCGTATATTACTCCATTTTTGGACTCTCTAGAAAAATCTAAACACATTTTGTGTATAATATCCTATACCTATCTTTAGCAGTTTACCAAATATTGACAGTTGAAGGTTGGGCATTTTGACATTTTGACATGCTCTAAAATCTAAATCGCACAAGATCAAAGCAAATGGTTTGCAAATTCCCATCTTAAGTTTTCATAAACTATCGAATGACAGTATCTTCGAATTTAACCTGCGGATAAAATTAACCGAAACTTTTAAACCTCCTGTTAAATTCAAAGTTACTATCATTCGATAGCGTATGAAAACTTAAGATAGGAATGTGCAAACCGTTTTCTTTTATCTCGTGCGGTTTAGATTTTAGAGCCTGTCAAAGTGTCAAAATGCCCGACTTTCAACTGTCAATATTTAGTAAACAGCTAAAGATAGGTATAGGATATTATACACAAAATGTGTTTAGATTTATCTAGAGAGTTCAAAAACGTAGTAATATACGGGGTGTTCCATTAAAAAAAAAACTAACTTTGATTCTCCAGAACTTGTGAGGCGACCCTGTATATTCCAATTTATCACTGATATGTAGACGTTTGAAAGCCCTACAACTTTTGTAAAAGACCCTTTTTGCTAGCTCCTGTATATTTGAGATAATCGACCGTTCTGGTACTTTATCCTAACACTGTATAGTGCATTAGTAACAAAAATGGAAATTTTTACGCTGCAAGTTTTTGTTCCTTAAGAAGATGACAATATTTTGAAAGTAATAAAAAGCTTATAATGTACGTTTTTCTATATTATATTATTTAAATAGTAATAGATGTACATGTAATAGAATATAGCACTTTAATCCGTAGATGGAAATGTCATTATAGAAAGAGTTTAGTTTTTTACAAGTATGCGAAATTGAACCATGACATTGGCACTGTAGCCAGAATTCCCAGTTTTGCTCTACACGCAGTCATTTTGTTATCTTAAACGGTTAGCCCCATCTGTTTTTATTGCAATAAATTGGACGTTTCAAATTTAGTAAGACCCAAAATTTTCAAAATTTTATCTCTACCAATTGCTGAGATGTGACAATAACGCATTTTTAGTAAAAAGTACCGGAACGCTTAAATATCTTCAAAATTGCTAAAGCTGCATTTACAAAATACAGGATCGGGGGGTATTCGCGCATGCGGAATTGACCAATAGTCTCACCATTGATGTCAGATTTTCCAGTTTTGCGCTATGCGTAGTATTCCCCTATTTATGTTTATAGCGATGGATTAGGTGATCCAAATTTAGTAAAATCCCAAATTTTCACAGGTTTCATTTAAACGAAAAGAAGTAAAAAACTGATATGTTATTTTAAAATGGAGTCTCGTTTTCTCAAGGATCCAGACTTTTCAGAAAAAAGGGGTTAGTTTTTTATTTATTGTTTTGGTTCCTTCTTTCCACACTTTATCCAGGCTTGGAACTGGTTCAAGTTTTACCAGAGGCAGATACTTACAGGGTGCTTAAAAGTCAACGGGTTAAACAACAACGATAAAACAACAATAGCTAACGCTAAAATAGGATTGAGATTAAAAACCAACGGGCTAACGCAATAATTTAACAATTAAATTAATACAAGTTTAATACGCTACAGAAATAAATATTTTAACGACACTATTTTTTAATTAAATATTCAAAGTGGCGTGTAGCCAGACAATATCCCAGTCGATCATAATATTCTCGCAGTGTATTGTTCAACAGGTCCGGTGTTATAAGTACTGCTCCAGCAAGGATTCTCTTGCAGAGTTCATTAAAATTTTCGGGACGATCTGTGTAGACCCGGTTCCTTATATGACCCCAAAAAATAAAGTCCAGTGGGGTCATATCAGAGAATCGAAGTGGCCATTCTAACGCGCCACGTCTTCCAATCAACCTTCATGAAAATTGGTTGTCCAGAAACTGCATAGCTTCCCTTGAATAATGAGGTGGAGCACCGTCATGTTGGTATTAGATTTCACGTATATATCTATTTTGTTGGATGGCAGGAACAATACGTTCTGTAAGGAGCTTTAAAGACTTTTGTCTTGTTAATGTATTTTTTATAAAAAAAAGTCCGATAATACTGTTGCCCAATATTCCCGCCAACACATTAGCTTTCTCAGGGTATTGGGTATGAAGTTCTTCCATCCAATGGGGATTATGTTTATTAACTTGTCAATTTAAGCAAAAAGTAGCCTCGTCGCTAAATAAAAATTTATGTGCAAAATTAGGCTCTTGGTTGATATTTTCCATCATGATTTCAGCAAATTCACTGTGGCGGGCGCGGCGGTCAGGATCATCCTCTAATAATTCTTGAGTGTAAAAAATCTTGCACGGTTTTAAGTGATTTTTCTTTAAAATACTTCTTACAGATTTTTGGCGGATTTCGGCGTTTATAGCTAACGGATTGGTGCTTAGTTTTGGATTTTCCTCTATTTGTTTTATTGTATTTGCTAACCATTTTCATTTTTAGTTTTTTGCTTTTCTTGAAAACGGTGTCCGAATAGACACCGAATCGACGAAACTAGGTACACATTTCATTAGGGTCACTAAACTTGCACTTGTGCAGTTTACATCCTTGAGCCGGGGCCGAAGTGGCTCTATAACAATCCAAACAAAATTTCAATCATTTGTGGAGCCAAAGGCAATCAATTCCAGGGTAAGAATGAATCCTCCACAACAATATAGAACATATTTACATAAAACGTTTAACCTCTTTTCTGCACTTGTAGCAGTTTTTGATCGTCCGGGCTTAGGTAGACGTTTTACGGACTCTGTTTCATAATCATAATGCTGGCAAATTCTGTGAACTGTATACTTTTTAATTGGTTTATCAGGATAGCGGACTTCTTGATATGCCCTTGTTTTATTCCCATATCCATGGAATATCAAAATATCCATCCATTGGGCCACTGATAGAACATCCGTATAAATTCATATAAGTTTGAAGATATTCTAAACAGTTCGATCAATCCTTTGATGCTTTTCTAAAAGCCATTTTTATTGGGTGCGGTCTTTAATCACTTAAATCCGTTCTATGAACGTTGTGAAAAATTCACTAATGTTTGTATAGAAATACCTCCTGTGACAGAAGAAGTGAAAAAAAATTGTTTTGGTCATTAAGAGGTGATAGACCTCCTTTCCAAGACCTAGTGAAATGATACTATACCATCGCCTGTCATATTATTATTATCTTTTTTACGAGTTGTTTCCATGTTGCTTTCGATACTTCATACGAATAATTTCTGGCCAGCTTAAAAATCGATGTCCTATAATAATCGTAACATGCAATTGAGCATTTCGTTTTGTTGAATGTGATACTACGAGACATGTCTCTTGCAACATTCTGTAGACTGGTATATCCATTACACACAATGGATCATTTAACATGCGTAAAAATGCATATATGTGTTTTGACTAAGACGACAGGAACGTGACGCGGAGGTGGTTGACTTGGAAATATCTTTCGAAGGAAAATGCCTTTAAGAAATTGAATAGGATATGGCTTTGTGTAATATACAGTGACGTTTTTTAAGTTCTTTACTATTGTTTCAAAGTTTGAGAACCATAAATCTCGTTACTTGATTTTATAACCGTCAGGAAATAAGAGGTACCGTAAAAGTAATTGAAGGCCATATATACTCGACATATAATTAGATAATTACAAATAAATAGAGGTAATATTTTTTTAAAACAAGCTTATATTTCAATGCACTTAAAAGAAGAAAATAAACTTTGAAGTGAATCAAACCCATTATTTTGTTACATTAAACATTTTTGTATGATATAAAAGCTTGTTGCGAGACTTTCCTGTTTAAATTTCTTTTATAAAATACATATATTTCTACTTAGAATTACTACTGAAAGTTTGTATTAAAATATTCGTCCATAAAATAAAATACTTCGCCAGTAAAACTTTTTTTTCTGTAACTAGCTTCACATTCCATTTTTCTTATGCGAAGAGGCAGGTGGTTAAAATCCCTCCTACCCTCATACACAATAAAGGCCCTCATCCGCTCAGTTTTTGGGATGGGCAGTGCAAGTGTGAAGGAGTTTCGAAAATTGTAATCTGATGGAGGGTTAAGCCGATGCTTATATTTTTTATGTATAAGACAAGCTGTCTCCAGTATAAATATAAAAGACAGTGTCAGCACAGAATTTAATAACGGATGGCTATTTTCTGCAACATAAATATAGTTAAACAAAAACTGAGAGCACACCCTCCCAAAACATTACGCCATATCTAAGATCGGACTCAACGAGGGCATGAGAGGCATTTTAACCACACTAAATCCAAGTGAATTTGCAATTACTCTAATAGCAAAACAGTTAAATGACAGTTTTTTTTTTATTAAAGAAGAGACATGGAGTTCAAATTTTAGCTGCTTGTAAATGTCAAATCCAAAAACTGCTAGTGTCAGATGGACTGAATTATTTTGTTTTGCAGACGAATAGGCTATGTTCATCGGCACTTAGCATATTACACTATCGCTTTTAAGCGCTAACAGTCCCGTTGGTCGACACGACACTCTCCTTTGCGGAAAATTGTACTGTCAAAATCAAAAGACGTTCTTCATAACATAACCTATTTGTTTATTTTTTGTTTTGGTTTTTAAAAAATAGTTTCTATAACTATAACTATACTTCGTCAGCATCTCAGCTAGGCAATAAGGCATTTTTTCTAATCTAATTAAATTTTACCTCCTTCGAATTCCTAAGAGTAATTTCTGCAAAAATCGCTGTTCGAGAATTATGTTGTTGCCATTACAAACAGTGTCCCCACTTGCACAGTCCAGTTAGATGCTATAAATGCGTCATTATTA